>CAUYRH010040399.1:0-21340 GCA_963574655.1 Perodicticus potto
TTGCAAATGGCCATCTTCTCATTGGGCCCTCACATGGTGGGATGGGAACAGGCTCTGATATCTTTCCTATTCCTATGACCACCTTAATTCCATAATATGGGCCATTCCCACATGACCTTATCTAAGCTTAATCATGTCTCAAAGCCCACCCCCCTTCCAAATGCAATCACATTGAAAAAGTTGAGGGTTCAATATATTATTTGGAGAGGAGAGGACACAAATCCAACTTTCATTTCATAGATTCCAAATCTGGCCTCCAGAATTCATATCCTATTTCCCACCAAGTATATCTACTCTATCCCAATACCCCTCAAAGTCTTAACAGTAGCAGCATATAAAGCCTAAAATCTCTACCCAAAGTGCTTCGAAATGATAAAAGAATTCAGGAAAGTTGCAGAATACAAACTCAATATACATGACAAAAAAAAAAAAAAAAAACCAGTAGCTGCAAAAGATACCAAGAAAGCAATCTCATTTACAATAGCCACAATAATCATATTTAGTGAGGAGAGCGGTGGAGCAGGTCTCAGAGCTCTGACAGTCAAGAGCACTTTCCTGGGGTGTAGGATTTTAGGCTGGAGAAGATACAAGCAAAGACAGAGACAAGGGTTCCAGCCAGCCTGCTAAGGCCAACATAATTACCTGAAATATGAGCCACCAGTAGGATACCTGCCTTGTGCCCTCTGACCAGAAACCAGGCCAGGTCCTCAAAGACCAGAGCATCTATGACCAGTTACTAAAGATGGTGCTGCATTTACAGTGGCTGATAAAGAAGCACTTCATTCAGCTGGAAGTGACCAGACACAGGCGAAAACTCAAAGAAGAGAAGCATGCCAAGTTTATCTGTGAGCAGGGAGACTATCTAATCTTCTTAATGTGCAAGATGGTCAGTGTCCTACAGTCTGCGGCCACAAGTGACCTAGAGTGCCAAGTGTGTCTCCCTTGCCTGGACTCTATGGATGATGTCAGAAGTGAGCAGAGGGCCCAACTATCCAGGCAGCCTGACCCGTTAGTTACCCAGCTAAGCGATTTTGAACCTGCCTTTGTCAGCCATAACCTGTCCAACCATGGGGCTGATATCTCTGTCTTGTACCACTCAAGCTTCCAGGACTACATTGCCTACCAAGGAGACAAGTTCCATGAGGAGAAGAACCCCTTGGGCTTCATTAACCTTGGCACTAGCAAGAACAAGCTCTGCATTGATTTGATGATTAAAAGGTTGAGGCAGGATGACATGAACCACGTTGAGGACTTCCTGCTGCAGTACCCTGATTGGAGAGGACAGCCATTCCTGCAGAAAGAAGTGACCCAGTTCCTGACCTACTACTGCAGGGCACCTGCCCAACTTGATCCAGAAAATGTGGTGGTTCTAAATGGCTGCTGCTCTGTCTTCTCTGCACTGGCCATGGTTCTATGTGATCCTGGGGAGGGCTTTCTGGTCCCCACTCCCTTCTATGGTGGCTTTGCCTTTAGCTCCCACCTCTATGCAAAAGTTGAACTGATTCCTGTTCATCTGGAAAGTAAGATCACTGAGGCAAACATCTGTCCTTTCCAGCTCACTGTGGACAAATTGGAGAAAGCCCTGAAGGAAGCTAAGAGTAAGGGGAAAAAGATCAGAGGCCTCATGCTTACCAATCCTCAGAACCCTCTGGGTGACATCTACTCCTGTGACTCACTGATGAAATACCTGAAATTTGCCAAGAGGTATAACCTGCATGTGATCATAGATGAGATTTACTTGCTGTCTATGTTTGATGAATCTGCCACATTCCACAGTGTTTTCAGCATAAAAAGTTTGTCTGATCCCAACAGGACCCATGTGATCTGGGGCACCAGTAAGGATTTCGACATTGCTGGCTTCCACTTTGGTGTTCTGTACACCCACAACAAAAAGGTGGCCTCTGCTGTGGGTTCCTTTGGCTACCTCCACAGTATCTCTGGCGTTGATCAGCACAAATTGTCTCTACTGCTCCATTCCAGAGATTGGATTGATAGCATGTACCTGCCCACCAATCACTCCCGGCTCCAGAATGCTCACAGATACATCACTAACAAGCTGAAGGAGTTGAAGATCCCCTTTCTCTATCATGGTGCTGGCCTCTGTATCTGGATCAACTTGAAAAAGTACTTGGACCTGTGTACGTTTGAGGAAGAAGTGCTCCTCCATCACCACTTCCTGGACCACAAACTGGTTCTATCCTGTGGCAAAGCCTACATGTGTAAAGAGCCTGGCTGGTTTCACCTGGTCTTTGCAGAACATTCCCTCCAACTAAAATTAGCCATGCATCGGTTCTGTCAGGTGCTACGTGATCAGAAACAGTCTTGGATAGAGAAGCAGCTGGAGGATGCAATGAAGGAGTAGGTTATCATCACTGCTCAGGAAGACACTGGTGTCTGGGTCTCTGTCCCAGAAGGCTGGGTGTTGAACTGGTGCTGCAGCCGAGCAAACAGTGGGCTCTTCCAGGAACGATCTCATCTCACCTGGTCATCAGCCTCATTCAACTGAGCATCTGCCATCTTTGGAAGCTTTGAGTCTTTTTAGTCTTTGGTGCATGCAAAATGTTTTTATTGGGGTTGGGGTGGGAAGGCAGGCACTTGGAGGGATAAAGGAAACTTGTAGGCTCATATTTAAATAGGCCAGCTTTTATATTCAATATCTAATAAATCCCATATTCTCTTTAAAAAAAAAAATAGCCACAATAAATAAATAAATAATCTAGGGATAAATTTCATCAAGGAAATGAAAGCCCTCTATAAGAAAAACTATAAAACACTAATGAAAAATATTGAATAATACATAAACAAGCAGAATTACATTCCATAATCATGAATCAGAATTAATATTGTGAAAATATGAAAGGCAATTTAGAGATTTCATACATTCTCAATCAAAATACCAATGACATTCTTCACAGAAATAGAAAAACAAAATCCAAGAACTATGTGGAACCACAAAAACACCAAATAATCAAGGCCGTTCTGAACACAAAGAACAAAGCTGGAGGCATCAGCCTACCTGATAATAAAATATACTACAAAGCTATAGCAATCCAAACAGCATGGTACTAGCATACTGGCATGGAGAAAAAAGGAACTCCTGTACACTCTTGGTGAGAATATAAACTAATACAGCCATTATGTAAAAACATATGGAGGTTCCTCAAAAAACTACAAATAGAACTACCATACGTTACAGCAGTCCCATTGCTGGGCATTTATTCAAAAGAAATCAGTACATAGAAGCAATCTCTGCACTGCCATATTGTTTTCAGCACTAGTCACAAAAGTGAAGATATGGTGTCTACCTAGGTGTCCAACAACAGATGAATGGATAAAGAAAATGTAATGTATAGACACCATGGAATACTATACAGCCATTAAAAATCAAATTTTATCATTCACAGCAACATGGATGGAACTGGAGGACTTTATATTAAGTGAAATAATCCAGGAAAAAGAAAAATGCTGCATGTTCTCATTCATATGTAGAAGCTAAAAAACAAAATGATCTCATAGAAGTAAAAAGTAGAACAGAGGATATTATAGGTTGGGAAGGGTAGAGAGAAGGAACAGGGAGATATTGTTAAAAGATATAAAATTAGTTAAATAGAAGGAGTAGATGTTCTATAGCACTGTAAGATGACAGTAATATATAGTTTCAAATAGCTAGAAGAAGGGTATTGAATGTTTCCAGCACAAATGAATGACAAAAGTTTGGTATGATGAATATTTTAATTACCCGGATGTGATCACTATTCATTATATGTACCAAAACATGGCTATGTAACCCATAAATATGTACAATTACTATCATACATACAATTAAATATATATCATAAATAAATATTATCTCAATCAGATATAGTAAGGCTTGAGGTATAATTAATTCCTTCTGAAGCAAAATTCCTTTCCAGCTGTGAACCTATTAAACCAGAGAAGTTATGTCCTTTCAAAATATAGTGGTGGGGCAGGCATAGAAAAGACATTCTCATTCCAAAGAAGACAAATCAAAGGAAACTATGGATGATGATTTCTAAGTAAGCTCCTAAACTAGCAAGGTAAATACCTCTAGATATTAAGGTATTCTTATTACTGCAAGAATAAGTCCCTTCAGTTTGGGGGCCTTTGTCTCACCTATTTGGCTGTAACAGGAGCAAAATTGGCTAATGCTTTGATCAAAAAGAAAATTTACTACATATTTTAAGAAACTGACTTGTGCAATTATGGAGCCTAAGAACTCAAGACCCCAAAGAAAGCCCATGGTATAGTTCTAGTTTGAGGACTGAAAAAAAGAAAGCTGATGATGTAAGTTCTGGTCCAAGTCTGAATCCAAAGGCAGAAGAAGACTGATGTTCAAGTTTGAAGACAGGCCCTTGCTTAGCTTTCATTTTTATTCATGCCTTCAACTGATTGGATGAGAATTATCCACACTGGGGAGGCCAACCTGCCTTACCCAGTCTACTGATTCGAAAGTCAATCTCACCCAGAAACACCCTCAAAGACACACCCAGAAATAATGTGTCTCACTATGTCACCCTCGGTAGAGTGCTGTGCTGTCACAGCTCACAGCAACCTCTAACTCTTGGACTTACGTGATTCTCTTGCCTCAGCCTCCCAAATAGCTGGGACTATAGGAACCCACCATAACACTCATCTATTTTTTGGTTGTAGTTGTCATTGTTGTTTGACAGGCCTGGGCAGTGTTCGAACCCACCAGCTCTGGTGTCTGAGGCTGGTACCGTAGCCGCTGAGTCAAGGCCAGTAATTTTCAACCTGTGTACCATGAGAGAATCTTAGGGGTGCCACAAAAACTTTTAAAGATCATTAATTAAATTATTTTTGCAAGGGGAGCACAGTGTCTCAAGCCTGCAATCCTAGCACTCTGGAAGGCTGAGGTGGGTAGATTGCTTGAGTTCAGGAGTTCAAGACCAGCCTGAGCCAGAATTAGATACCCATCTCTAAAGATAACCAGGCATTGTGGTGGATGCCTGTCATCTCAGTGACTTGGGAGGCTAAGGCAAGAGAAGCACTCAAATCCAAGCGTTTGAGGTTGCTATGAGCTATGACACCACAGCACTCTACTAAGGGTGAAAGAATGAGACGCTGTCACAAAGAAAAAAAAATTGTTTTGAAAGAAGTTCAAGACGCAGTAAGGAGAAGCATATTCTTTTATTTTTTTATACCCTTTTTTTTTTCTGGATCAATTTAATTTAAGTGTGCCACAGAAGTTTAACAATAGGTTCAAGTGTGCTGTGAGATTTAAAAAAAAAAAAAAAAAAGGGTTGAAAAATACTAATCTGGGTGCTCAGTGTCACTTAAAATTAACCATCAAATTTTCCGTCCAGGGCGGTGCCTGTGGCTCAGTGAGTAGGGCACTGGCCCTATATACTGAGGGTGGCGGGCTCAAGACTGACCCCGGCCAAATTGCAACAAATTTTCCATTCAATATATGTCAAAGAAGAAGCATCAAATTCAAATTTTTATCATTTCTTCCTGGGAAAATGGAAGACTCAGCCCAGACCTCTGTCTGGCATTTAGCTTCCAGAAGGATGTGCCTGAAAACAAACTGATCCCTAGGGTCCTAGGATACGACATCTGTGTAGGGTTAGGGTTAGGGTTAGCTCCAATCTATCTTCCTATTCAGCTCCAATCTATCTTCCTTCCTCACTTCTTCTCTTTGGTTAACTGAATTATTTTCATTTCCTCAATTGCATCATATTTTCTCTTATTCTAAATCAGATATAAGACTTGAGGTACAAATAATTCGTTCTGAGGCAAAATTCCTTTCCAGTTGTGAACCAATGAATCCAGAGAAGTTATGTTCTCTCAAAATATAGTTAAAGCCAGTGCAGGGCAGAGCAGTCAGCCCCCAGGAAAATCTGTCGGACAGAGGAGTCCTGCCATGGACGAAAACATCCGACTCTAGCGTTGCTCTGTCTTTGGCAGGGAGGGAGCAGCCATCAGCAGATCAAAAGGCAGTTTTGCCTTTGCAGGTTACTTATGCAAAATTCAACTCCTCACCTGTTTCTTCATGTGAGTACATCATAACATTATTTTGAGCTCTGTCTATACAGAAAAAGTGAAGTAGAAATATCAGTGACAAAAGAGAATTATGAAGAGAAAAACGACTCTATGAGTTCTGCATTTGCTGTGCTCTGGTGGCGAGCTCTGTAGAGACATCCAAGGTAAAGGAGGCAGAGGGGCAGGAAGCTTCCCACAAGCACATATCCCGCCAGATGGCAGAGGACACTCTGAAGTTATTCCTTAAGGTTTCTAGTCCTCTCCGTTAAGACACGGAGGTTTTAACAACTCATAGCAGATGATATAAAGTTTCATACCTAATCACCTTTGAAGTGATGTTCACTGAGAAAATAAGAAATCAGAGGTTATGGAGTTAAATTTTTTTAGTGTGCATTCTCGGGGGTGGGGTGGTTGGGGGAGAGAAGGACCCAGGAAGGGTTCTATACTAGGGAAAAGGAAGGCATTACTCACTCCAGGTGAGCGGCAGTTGAGGAAGAGCGGTGGAAAGGGAAGAGCCCTCCTCACAGGCTTGCACAGGAACAAGGATGCTTATTTCCTTGCTCAGAAGCAAACAGATTGCACAAACTTCAAAAAAGCAGAGTAGGATATTTTCCCAATCACATCCAGGATACCCAAAATATACATTTACATTATGTCAAAATGAATTAATTTTTTATCAAGAATGTTAGTGATTTGCCTCCCTTGTTTTTACTATGTTCCTAACTGTAGATCCATTCATCTCCCCATCTAAAACTGTAACCTTAATTGAGGTAAAGAATGATGAGCGTCATCACTTTTTAGCCATCTGACCTAGTTAGAGGAGGAGGTCAGATGGTTAAAAGGAGGAGCCTCAAGGAGCCTCTAATTTTGAGTTAGTCTAAGAAGCACATTTCTTTGCGGTAAACTATGGAGAATATTTACATAAAACCATTATTTCATCCTGTTATGGATCATTTTTAAATTGAAAGAACACTGCTTTTCTAACTTTTGTTGAACAGCACTGAAATAACAAATATTTTAAAATGAAAAATATGCATTTGCAAGCATGTTTTAATTTGATTTGAATATACTCTTTTCTTTCTTGTTATCTTTTTTTTTCCAGGATATAAACTTGTTTGCTTTGCTTTTGGCTAAATCAGGCTTACAGAATCCCACTGTGTGAATTTGGATCATGGCAGAGACAGATACAAAGATGGGACAGGTGTGCAAGACACACACTTGTCAAAATTCCTATCAAGGGTATCAGTGAAGGAAGCAGGAATGGGATTATAGATTTTTCAACCAGGGCAAGTCTGAGAGCTGGGAAAGAAGAAAGGAGGGAGGATGCTCAGTTCAGGCAGGGAGAGCGTCAGACCGCTGGGCAGCTCTGAGCAGGGCAGAGCAGAGCAATCAGCCCCCGGGGAACATCTGTCAGACAGAGGAGTCGCTGCACAGACCCACTTCTCCATGGATGCTCAGGGACCAGCCCCGCTGTGGTTCCCACGTTACCCTTCTGAAGAGAAACTGTGTAAAGGGAATTTAGGGGTCTGCACTACCCCCCATCACTGCATATGGCCACTGGGCTGTACGGCTATGCCTCTCCCACCTCTCCACGCTCCATTCTACATGCACCCTTTAAACTGTCTCCTCAACAGACACTACCTGGTGGTGGTATCCAAACATTCATTTTAGAAGAGCCTAGTGACAATAGACCCTTCTCAGGCCAGCATTTGTTACATTATCTTGCTTGGCTGTTAACGAACCCAGCTCTGGGACTGTTTCTCTCACTGTCAGCTCTAGGTTTTTCCAAAGACAGATAACACTTAACTGCTCAGAGACCGAGGGAGCCCTCTCTACAGCACGTTTCTAATGCCCACAGTGAACGCTGGGCTTCCTGGGTCTCCTTGTCCCATAGAACACATCTACCCTCTAAGTTCACTTCCCCAGCCCCTTTATTCCTTCTTTACCATCAACAAGAGCAACTCAGACACTTTTACTCCACTCAGAATGGGCCATCATCCTCTTCTTGAGGCTTCTAAAAGTACTGTTAGCCATGAGTTTTATTGATTCCTTGAAGTTCTTGCTAAGTGTTAAGCCCGGCGTCCTGAAAAAGTGTGTCCAACTCAGTGAATTCTTGCTTATCCAGCCCCTGTTACAGCTCTCTCTGTTTCATTGAAATTCTGGTGATGGCCATTCCGCTGGCTCATGCTCGTACATAGTAGCTAACTTCATAACCCACGTGGGAAGTAATCTCTTTCCTCCATTACCAGGCCCAACATGCCCCAGCAGCACCAAGCTGGGATTTAGTCCTACTTATTAGCTGGGTGGGCAGGAAAGGAGTTGAGACAGCCATGAGGGATAACTTGGGGTGGGGAGGGGCCGCTGCAGCGTCTACTCACACTGGAGGAATGCTCGCTCTTACTACAGAGGGCTGGTCACCTCTGTAAGCTCAGATCACTTAAGCAGGAAAGGGCTGGGGGAGGAGGGAGGGTCGGCAAAGCCAACATCTTCAGGAGCACTTATCCGGATTTCTCCAGACTATATTCAAGGATTCCAGGTTCTCTCCACCACAGTCCTAACTTTAGCATATCTGTGTTCACTAAAGTGTCTTTGAATATCTATGACTCTAACCATCAAGTTTTTCTGCTCCTCACTATGTCCACTCTTTCTCAGAAAGAGCTAAAGGCTTCCCCGTAATCCATAAAACATACCCTCTGGCTCTCAACACGTAGCCTTTACCAGGACGTAACCATGCTCATTTGCTCAGTGTTCCCCTATGAGACAACAGTGCAGCTTGGTAACAAGCCCCCAACTCTGCTGTCTCTGGTGTAGGTATCGCCCTGCCCCTCTCCCAGCCCCTTAGCTTCCCAGTGCTTGTGAATCATTCCAGCAAGACATTCCTGGCTGCATGATCACAGATCACAGTCAGTTGAATCCATAGCACCTGGGCTGCCACGATGTTTTAAAGACTCTCCGTACAACACACATTCCCCTCAGACTGGGTTCCATGGGAAAGCCACCTTGCCAGGCTGTGGTAATGCTGTTCAGAGGACATCTCAGGCAGGCTAATGGAGAGTCCTCAAACAACGACAACTGTTAGATAAATCCCACACTTCACAGAAATGGCTGGGAACAGGCCAGGAAGAGTGTGGTCTATACATGAGTGTCAAAGGAAATCCACAGGTGGGGAGGCTGGAGGCCATCAGGCAACGGAGCTCTCTGCAGCAGTTTCTCTTAAAGGAAGGCTTGAAGAGGGCACGAGTCTACACCGCATCCACCATGACGGTAACCACACATTCCACTCCAGCAGTTGGCTTGCACGCCTGTAGGCAGGTGTCTACAGAGTCAGGCTGGAATAAACTGATGGTAACCGTGAAGCAGAGAGCAGATGAGTGTCCTGGAGAAGGCTAGAGACCGCTAGCTTGAGCTAATGTTGATAATTAGGAACACTGAACCAATACTTGCAGAACTTCAGTTCCTCAAGAAAAGTCAGATTTGGTATCAATCACCAAATATTTGAATGAGAACAGTTAATGTTCAAAACTCTAAAGCAGTAACTATAAATATAAAAATAATAAAAACTGTGTCTGAGCCTTTGCAAACCTCATAGTCACTTCAATTCTGAAGTTTGTCACAACCTATTTGATATTTATCACTAATAATGGAGAACTAGAATTTATTTTAAAAAGCTGGAATAGCTTTTAATGATGTTCAGCTTAATGAACTAGAATCTGGATAAGCATGCACTGCAGAAATGGTTCTCTCCATCCTCTGAGTTTCTTTCTTGATACTTCATGGCTACATGGCCAGGAGGTGGGATGGAAAGACACAGGACACAGTGGTTTGCCCATGAAGTCTTGATAAAAAGACGTATAGCCAGGTGTTGAGGCTTGCATCTGTAATCCTGGCTACTCAAGAAGCTGGAGCAGGAGGATGGCTTGACTCCAGGAGTTTGATGCTGCAGACACCTGTGATTATACTGTTATTGTCCATACCTAGGAATGTACTTAACCAAGGAGGTGAAAGATCTTTACAAAACATTGTGGACAGAAATTGCAGAAGATGCAAGCAAATAGAAAAACATATGTTCATGGATTGGTAGAATTAACAAATTAACATTGTAAGCAAGCCCTTTCTACCCAAAGTGATGTATAGGTTCAATGCAATCCCCATCAAAATACCAATGTCGTATTTTGCCAACCCAGAAAAAATAATTCTATACTTTGTTTGGAACTAGAAAAGAGCCCAAATAGCCAAAGCAATCTTAAGCAAAAGTAAAAAATCTAAAGGCATCACAGTACCAGACTTGAAACTATACTATAAGGCTATAGTAACCAAAACAGCATGATGCTGGCAAAATATTAAGAACATAGACCAATGAACAGAACACAGAACCCAGACATCAAACCATCCACATATAGCTAACTAAAACTCGGCAAGCTGAAACAAGGTGTGCTGGGGGAAAGAAGTCCTATTTTATGGTGTTGGAAGAATTGGGTAGTCACATGCAGAAGAATGAAACAGATCTTCATCTGTCACCACTCACAAAAATTGTTGAAGATGGACAACAGACTTAAATTTCAAGGTATGAACCATAAGAATTCTAGAAGAAAGTATTGGAAAAGCCCTTCTAGATATCAGCCTAGGCAAGGAATTTATGGACCATCACAACAACAAAAATAAGGGGACTTGATTAAATTAAAAAGCTTCTGCATGGCTAAGGAATAATCAACAGAGCAAATAGACAATCTACAGAGCGGGATAAAATATTCGCAAGGTGTGCATCTGATAAAAGGCAATTAACCAGAATCTACAAAGAATTCAAGAAAATCAGCAGGAAAAAAAAATAGTCCCATTAAAAAGTGGGCAAAAGATATAAACTTTTCTAAAGAAGATAGACACATGCTCAATAAACATGAAGAAATGCTTGTCATTATTCTTCAGAGAAATGTGTATTAAAATGCCAATAAGCCAGTTTCTTGTACCCTCAATGAGTCCCCAACAATAAATTAAAAAAAAAAATAAGATGCCACCTTACCCCATGAAGAATGGCCATTATTGACAAGTAAAAAAATAAAAAAAATAGGTGCTGACACAGGTGCTATGAAAATGGATCACTTATAGACTATTGGTGGAAATATAAGTTAGTACAATCTTTTCTACAAGAAAACAATATGGTGGTTCCTCAAAGAATTAAAGGTACACCTACTATGTGATCCAGCAATCCCACTACTCAGTATTTACCCAAAGGAAAAGAAGTAATTTTATCAAAAATACATCTGCATTTGAATGTTTACTGCAGCATAATTCACAATTTCAAAGATGTGGAATCAATACAAATGTCCCTATAGTCACACATGGATTAGCACATATGTACACTATGGAATACTACTCACCCACAAAGGATGAATTAAGAAATTTTGCAACACACTGGATGGAACTGGAGACCATTATCCTAAGTGAAGTATCTAAAGAATGGAAAAACAAATACCACATATACTCACCATTAAATTGGAACTAACCAGTCATCACACGTGTGCACAGAGGGAAGTAAAACTCTGGGCAAGAGGGGGAATGAGGGGAGGAGGGGCAAAATCCTACCTAATGGGCACAATGAACAGTCTGAGTGGTGGGCACACTTACATGTAACCCACGGAGCACAAGTGATCCAAGCGTTACAAAAACGCTTACTCCTGTAATATTTTGAAATAATAAAAACAATAAATAAATAAAACATTTATTCCAAAAAAATCATATACAGTAGATTATGTATTCATCTCACTTAATTTTATTTCAATCTGCTTTACCAACTATGGGAAAAGGAATTGAAGCTGTACTTAATTGCCTGACATTAGGCATAGTTAACCTAGTTAAATTAATTTATGTCACAATCTAAGTGGTGACTTTATCCACCATAAGTGGAACCACACACAGAAAAAGTGGAGAATCCTTGGGATAAAGCAGTTCACATATAGACATAATATACATTTCCCATGCCAACTCTGCCATTACCTAGCTTTTTATCTCTTGGGACTGAGTTTCCAAACTTATAATATGCCATGAGGATTCCTAACTGTGGGAATACAACTTGTGGACTGCACAAAGGTTTTGAAAAGGTTACACAAGGGGCAGCGCCTGTGGCTCAGTGAGTAGAGCTCCAGCCCCATAAACTGAGGGTGGTGGGTTTGAACTCGGCTCCAGCCAAACTGCAACAACAACAAAAAAAAAGGTTACACATGAAAGGATAGTTCCATGTGTGCACTTTATTAAAAACAAAATCTGATTTAAAAACATTGTTTTGATAGGATTCACACGTGTTTCACTCCTTTTCACACTAGTTGTCCCCTCAGCATGTATCTCACCCACTCCCTGCCTTCTTATCTTATTGGATGGGCTGAGAGTGGAGATGTGAAAACCTCCTGAATGCAGAAAAAAAGGAAAAAATTAAAATACTACTGTGTAACTGAACTCTAATAATTAGGTTTCAGATTCTACATGCTAGTCAAATGATCTTAAATTCAACAATTTTTTAATTTGAAGGAAATTATTAAAAATACAAAATCCACGAAGAAAGAAATTTTAAAATTTCTGAATCCAGGCAATCAACAAAACCAAAAGAGAACTCGACAGTATCTGCTGCCTGATCTCATATAATTTTCAATAAGGCATCATAATATACATGTATCTCAGGGGTCAAAGAATTTAGCGGCATTTCTTATTCACATCATTTTTAATGTAAGCAAGTTTACTCAGTACTTACACCAATAAAAAACAAAAAACAAAAATAGAATTGATGTTGAATAACATCATTCTAACAAGAAGGCAATATATATCACCCACAGATAGAAATTATTTTTACTAATATACTAAACACATTATTAGGAGATAGCACTTATTTACCATGTTTTGAATGTGTTTTGGCTATTTGCATAAATTGTATGCTAATAAATGTAAAATAATTCAGAAGAAAATTTTTAACACTTAGTATCTTTGTGGTCAATTTAAATTTTAATGTACCTACATGTTTTGTTGTGAAAAAATTGATAGGATAATCAAGGAAGGAATTCTATGCATTTAATATATATCACATTAATATGAAATTTTTTAGAGGAAATGATTGAAAATCCAAATCCAAGAAGAAACAGAAATTTTTAAACTTTCTGAATGATAAATAGGAGATTATTCATATATTTTCAAATGAATAAAGCTAACTATCACGTTACTACATATTTTGCATTCCATTGTATGTGGAAGTTTTATTTGTAAATGTCAATATTTATAAAATAATTGTACCTTCATATCTATTTTAATGAAGTATGTGTATCTGAGTATACACATACACACACACATATATGTATACATTTTTTTTAAAAAGTAGACTTATCAGCTCCGTGCCTGTGGCTCAACGGGCTAAGGCGCCAGCCACGTACACCTGAGCTGGCGAGTTCAAATCCAACCTGGGCCCGCCAGACAACAATGACGACTGCAACCAAAAAATGGCCGGGCGTTGTGAAGGGCGCCTGTAGTCCCAGCTACTTGGTAGGTGGAGGCAGGAGACTTGCTTGAGCCCAGGAATTGGAGGTTGCTGTGAGATGTGATGCCACGGCACTCTATCCAGGGTGGCAGCTTGAGGCTCTATCTCAAAAAAGAAAATAGGCTATCATTCTGTTGCCCAGGCTAAAGTGCTGTGGCATCAGCCTAGCTCATGGCAACCTCAAACTCGTGGGTTGAAGTGATCCTCCTGCCTCCGCCTCCTGAGTAAACAAAACTGCAGGTGCCAGCCACAACACTAGGCTAGTTTTTCTATTTTTTTAGTAGAGGCAGTGTCTCACTCTTGCTCAGGCTTATCTGGAACTCCTGAGCACAAGTGGTCCTCCCACCTCAGCCTATCAGTTATAGGCATGAGCCACTTCACCCACCCTAAATGATGATTTTATAAAATCATTGTTAACTTAAAAATATCTGAGGAGGAACATCAGTTTTCAAAAAATTTAATGACACACAAGCAAACAGTTTTGAATATCGTTAAACTATATCTTGTCTAAAAAGATAAAAGTTGTTTCTTAGACTATGATTCCCTGAAATGTGGGAACTGTGCTCAGCCGCATTGCTATTATTTACCTATAATTGTTTCTAGCTAAAGAAAGACTGTGTAATATGCTTTAATAGCAAGCTTTTAGCAAACAAAACCAAACTGTTATAGAGATACAAGTTTTCAAAAGGTGATACATTATGTGTAACAAGTTTCCATGATACTTGGTAAAGAGGGTTGAAAGAGTCCTCATACTGAGAATTAGGAAAAATTAAGGGCTTGATTTCGATTCTCATGAGTAGCTTTCAGAAATTTTAGGGACAATAAAAATAACTTTTCTGGCATTAGTTGTTTGAAATCCTGTTCACTTACCTTGCATTTCCTTACTCTCCTGTTCTCTCTCCCTCCCAACACATCCACCAATGTTGCAAATAAACATTCCTAACAAAAATTGTCATTCCATGATACCACTAAGTTATATCCATTTTGTTTTATATGTCTGGGTTTGAGGTTTCAAAACATTTTTGGCTGCATATTACAAATAAATATTTTTCTATTCTAAATTTTTAGATGGCTTAAAAAAGGAATACTTTTAGCTGAAAAGGAAAATCTTTACCCTTCTTAAATAAATGCCACATTTCTCATTATATTGCTTGATGAACTACACTGTAATATAATATTCAAATGTTTTGCTTCTGAGTATAAAATATTCACGAACAACACATTTCTGCAAAGCACAGTTTCACAAATTATGTGAGATAAATGCCTATGAGCTTAATGTAAATTACAATTTACTTTCCATGTGCTCTTACACGGTTAATATGGAGTTAATAATTTAGACTATTCAGTTATATTTGTTGCAGTTTTCCTCAAGTTTTATTGCATATTTGTCATTTAGAATTTTATTTTCAGACTGTTGTCTTCTGATAATAAAGGAGTTTAAATTACACTGAAAACTCACTCGCAAGAGAATTTAATGTGATGTTAGCAGTATCCGATCATATATATGCACAGTTCTCTTCAATCATAAAACTCATGAGATCTATAATTTTATCACTGATGCATGACTATAGAATTTCTAAAATTAAAAAGCCTCCAGGTACTATTGAGCTCATTATAGAAAACTGAAATCAGCAGATAAAAGAAATACAATCATTGTCCTATTCAGTAGAAGGTTTGCGTCTACTTTGAATGTCAGAGGTGTGGTGTTTGGTTTTAGATTATTTTAATAAATTGTCTTCTTACTGATTCTCTACAGCAACGTAGTTCTCCAAACTGAGCTGGTATTTCAGCCAAAAGTATTTTCAAAAATCAATCACCTGAGGAAAAATGTCTCTCTTTTCATTTCCTTATCTCATAGTGAATATGAACTGCCCCTTCAAAAGCTACTGAAGACTGATGGTGGAATTTCTAAGACTTTTACTCATTTTCGTTTTTCATCAAATTTGCAACTAGGGTGTTCACTGACTTTTGTGAAAACACTGAGAACAGAACTGAAACCCAAGAGAAATGCTGACTTTTGTGTCTAGTGTTTATGGGGATTTTTTTAGAAAAAAAAAATGATGATAATAAGAGTTTTAAATGAATGCTTTTCATTTTTTTCCTTTGAAGGAAACAACCTTAATGAATCAAGAATTGAATGCCTTATAAGAAAACTCTAATCTAATAAATATGTCCTTCCCCAAGGAAATCAGACTGTGTCAATAATATATACATTTAACTTCATTATGTACCCTCTGGACTATAATTATAATTAATAAAAATATTGACTAATTCCTGTAATTAAGAAAAATTAAGAAGAATGTACATTCGAAAGCAAACTACTTATAACCTCTCCCCCAAATTATTAAAATCAATAATGCACTGCCCCCTTAGAAAACATCAAAATAGGTGTTATGTTTTTCTTTTCAATATTTTTAAATTTTTATCACAATAACCCAAAAATAGATCAGCAATATTTATAAGGTGATTTAGATCTTCTTTCATTGACAACAATTAAAAAAAAGAATTAAGGAAAAAAATCTTATGTTCAGGGCTTACACAAGAATACTATGTCCACATATTCAAACTCTATCCTATTTCATAGAGTATTCATAGATTGTTTTACTACGAGTCATAATACTCTCTTTTTGGAGAGTCACTTTTATGACTTTAAAGTTACAACTTAAAATTAAATTAGGCCAAACTCTCTGGTCAAATCAAAATTGAAGTTAATCAAAACCTCTGAGAGTAAAGCATGAATGAATATCTAACTGTTTTTAAGTAGAATCTTCCATTTCCATACAAGTACATTACTAACCTATAGATGTTATTTTTCTTCCTCAAAACCAACAGCTGGGTTCACAGTCACCAGAAAGAGACACAAAACTGAAGGCAACTTTTAATATTTCCCAGATGGCATACTAGGTAAGATTTTAGAGCACCCTCTTTGCCACTTATAACCACTTACCCCACAAATTTTTAGAAGTTCCAGTATGGATTAATAACTCAACCTATAGAAAGCACTGTGAACATATGAATTGTCTATCTTATCAAATAAAATGAGTCTTCTTTGGCAGATACTAAGCAAGGCATATCATCCATGAAAAGATGAATTTGAGAAGAGGTAAAGTTCTCGATGTGTTCAAAAGAACATCAAAGTAGGCGATGAGACATTGGGGTGCCATTGTGGGTCTGCCATCATCTCAGAAGTTCACCTCACTGGGTCTCTGCTTTCTCCGCCATCAAAAGAGGAGTCTAATGAGCAAGTAGGTTTGAGAACATTCTATCCAGTCCACTCAGCAGAACTCTTCAAATGCAGGTATAATGATCACTCCACTAGTTTTTTAGCAGGTGCCATGCTAGCAGTTTAGCATTCATATATCTTCTTGAACTATTCTTAACCTGTAGGTGCCAACTCTTTCCTTCCTCCAAAAATGTAGAATTCTTGAGTATAGAAACCATCTTAAAACTGAGAGAAGGATTTATATATAGCCTGTCTTGGAAGTATTCAGGTCCTGGGAACTCCTGGCATAGTAGGAAATCAAAGATTTTAGTGGCCACTCGTGGTTTTTCCATAATTAATCCCTCATAAATAGGTTTTACTTCTAAGAGACATCTAACATGCATCTCGTGGTGGCTTCATTGGCTGGTTTTGGGCTGGGAGTGAGAAACTAACATACAAGTCCTCTGCCTGCTCATCTGCTTACTGAGCAAGCTAATCAACACAAGGAATTTCATCCCAAACAAAAGTTACAGAAATAGGCAGAAATAGCTCATCATTAGTCACTTAGAATCAATATAGGAAACAAGTGTGAGAGCTAGGGTGGGGTGTAAACGTGTTTGTGGGGGCAGGTAAGTTGTTTTATAGAGTTAGGAAGGAATAAAGAAGTCATACGACCTAGTGGTTGAGGTGGTTTCTCTGAAACCAGAACTCCTAGGTTCAAACACCAGCTCTGCTCCTCGCTGGGACACTGGGCAAGTTGACTCTTCCATACCGTAGTTTACACACAATGCAGACAATGGTTTCTAGGGCCCTGCCGGGAGCTGCCTGTTCATCAGCGTGCTAGCCCCAGCCCTGCTACCTCGGGGCTGATGGACTGACCGCCCTGACCACCCTGACCACCGGCTCTGGGATGGACACACGGATGGTGATACTCTGAGGCCTCAGGAAGCTGGCCCAATTAAAAGTGCATGGCCCATGAGAAAGGGATATAAAAATCCATGGCACTCCCTTTTCAAAAAGAGCTGGAGAAATACAAGAACATTGATGAAGATGAGCTTCTTGGAAAACTCTCAGAAGAGGAACCAAGCAATTGGAAAATGTTCTGGATGACCTAGAACAGTGCGATGCTGCCAGCTGGATTCCGACAGAAAGACCAGGCACAGAAAGCAGCCTCCGGCCTATTTGACCCCAAACATCTCATCATGTACCTGGAGAAAGAGGCTTTGGAGGAGAAGGATAGGGAGGACTTTGTGCCTTTCACTGGAGAGAAAAAAGGGAGAGTCTTTATACCCGAAGAAAAGCCCATAGAAACTCGTAAAGAAAAGGTGACCCTTGACCCAGAACTGGAAGAAGATTTGACCAGCGCCTCTGACACTCAACTCTACGATCTTGCAGCTGTCCTTAGAGTACACAATTTACTTAACAATCCTAAGTTTGATGAAGAAACAGCCAACAATAAAGGCAGCAAAGGGCCTGTAAGAAATGTGGTCAAAGGTGAGAAGGTCAAGCCAGTATTTGAGGAACCACCCAACCCCACAAATGTGGAAATAAGTCTGCAGCAGATGAAAGCAATGATCCCAGCCTGCAAGAAGTCAACCTCAACAACATTAAGAACATCCCAATTCCAACTCTGGAGGAATTTGCAAAGGCTCTAGAGACCAATACTCATGTGAAAAAGTTCAACCTGGCTGCAACCCACAGCAATGACCCCCTCACCATTGCTTTTGCAGATATGTTGAAAGTAAACCAGACCTTAAAAAGTCTAAACATAGAATCCAGTTTTATCACTGGAACTGGGATCCTGGCCCTGGTAGATGCACTGAAAGAAAATGACACCTTGACCTAGATCAAGATTGACAACCAGAGGCAGCAGTTGGGAACAGTCGTAGAGATGGAAATTGCTCAGATGCTGGAGGAGAATTCAAGAATCCTCAAGTTTGGATATCAGTTTACCAAGCGAGGACCATGAACAAGGGTGGCAGCTGCCATCACAAAGAAAAACGACCTGGTTCATAAGAAGAGAGTTGAAGGAGACCTGAGGTAAACTTCACCAAGAAGAGGTGAATTCTCACCATGTTGCGGCCATTTAAAAGCAAACAAAAACTTTCCTCCTTCCCTGTGGGGCCCATATTATCAAAGGTTGTTCATTTCCGTTTGCCGCACAACTAATAATTTAATTGTTATTTTTTTTAGCAAAAAAAAAAAACAATAGTTCCTAGCATATACGGTCCTTGTAACAATTAAATTAATTATTATATGTAACAATAAACTGATTGTCATCTCCCTCATATTGTAAATTCAACGAGTGTTAGCAGAGCTGACCTCCCAGCATGCAACCTATGCATTTTAAACAGTGCCCTGCACTTAGGAGGACCCTGTGCTTGATTCAATGCCCTGTTAATGCTGCTTTGAAATTCTTAATTATTTTTTTGCAAAGGGTCCTACATTTTAATTTTATAATTTGCCCTATAACTAACTATGTAGCCAGTCCTGAGTATTAGCTACAATGGTACATTTTCCAATTCTATTGGAATTACTTGCTTGCTACTATACTATTAACACTTGAAAGTAGAAATTAAGTTTTCTTCATTGTACACAATCACAAAATAATTCCTTCCTGATGAGTTAACAGAGTATAGCACAGGGCTCCTGAATTCCAAGAAATTACATAGCAAACCCCATGGTAAGTCAAGTTGAGATAAGTCTCAAACTGTAATGCCCCCATCTCCAACCTGGTAACGTTCTCAAAAGGTGGCCGACTCAAATTCTAATCTTCTGTGGGGAGAGAGGAACATAAAGGGAAGGATAAAATCAGAGAAATGAGATATAATACATCTCAGGATATTGGGAGGGATGTAGAAAGGAAAAAAGGAAGCTTCTCTTTTCTGGTCTTTTCCTGTACCAAGGAATTGGAAGATGCCTGGAGTGACATCAAGAATAGGACTTCCAATCCTTTCCACAGATATTTCGGCTAAGACAGATAATTGCCACCAGATGGCGCCAAAATACAGCAAAGAGTTGACTTGTCTCTTGGCCTGGGCGACTCAGAACTTGTCTCCCAGAAATCGACGTCATCAAGCTCACTTCATTAAATTCAAAATATGCCCATTTATTTAATGAATCTCAAAACAATGTATTTGAGGCCCAGGTTTGTACCTTAAAAAATGTAAAACCAACACACAAGAATTGATTTAATGTAATTTATACTTGAATGGTTTCTTGAAATGTGTGCAATACACAAAACATGAATCCTATGAAATATACATTTTTTCTTAAATAGTTAGTACATATAACTTTCCATTACTTGAATATTCACATTACCAAGTAATATAGTAAATATTGAGAATTCTAACAGAAAAGGAAGCTATTTGTGTTTAAACCATATAAACTATACAGTATTATTAGCATTTTTATACTGGTTCTGTAGGGACTATCAAGGAGAGTGCTAAAATAGCTATCAAAAGGGAAAGACTCAGAAACACTGAGAAAATGTGTGTGTTCTCAGAAAATAAGACTATTCAAGTCTGGAAACCATCTTCTGGCTTCTGCCTAGAGGATGTACTTCCCAGCCTGTTGGAATAGCGACCTATAGGCTGCAACCCTCTAAGAGAAGTAAAGCAGTCCTTTTCAAATTTAAAAATAGAAGAAGAAGAAGAAAGAAAAGAAAAACACACGAGTCTAACATCTTATATCTCTGATATCACTTCAAACCCTCTGTGGAATAACAGACACTTTGCTGTATTCACCGAAACATCTAACTCACCAACACATTTTAAAATAGCAATTTTCCTGACTATTTTGTGGGATATGTGTATAGGGGGGAAACATTGTTGTCATATAGTCACACAGCAGCAACTTAATAAAATTTATTATGTATTTCTATTTTTACCCTTCTAGTCTCAAATTCTTCTCCCAATCTCACCATTTAATTTCTCCTCTGTCTGTGCCTGTGCAAACCTTCCAAGAAGTATCCAAAATTAGACTAACTTATTCAGCTCTTCTCTCAGCTGGCTTATTCCAGTCTATAAAATAATAGTTTACTAGTTACCCAGGTAGTAAAGAGTAACCATATGTTTCTTTCATCAAGCCTCTTCAAGCTTTTGACTCCCTATGCAAACAGTTTATCAAAGCATTTGCTTTAAAAGTCTTTTAACTTTAAAAATATATTGCTAAGAAAGTAATATTCCCTTCACATTAATATATATATATATGGAAGCATTTTCTGATATACTAACCTGAGAATAAAAGTCTGACTCCAAGCTATTTTGTAAGGAGGCATCAGGGGCGACAATGGAAAAGAGAAAGGGGAACTGATGACTATTTAATATAAATATCTAGTTAACAAACATTAAGGAAACATAATATGTCAACTCAGCACCTGTGGCTCAATGGGCTAAGGCACCAGCCACGTACACCTGAGCTGGCGGGTTCAAATCCAGCCTGGGCCCGCCAAACAACAATGCCGGCTGCAACCAAAAAATGGCTGGGCGTTGTGGCAGGCACCTGTAGTCCCAGCTACTTGGGAGGCAGAGGCAAGAGACTTACCTGAGCCCAGGAGTTGGAGGTTGCTGTGAGCTGCGATGCCATGGCACTCTATCCAGGGT
>CAUYRH010040401.1:0-51014 GCA_963574655.1 Perodicticus potto
ATAAATATATATCTATTTTACCTCTGAAGGAGTAATCCCTCAAAAAGACAAAAATAATTACTATGCAGCCTTAAAGAAAGATGTGGACTTTACCTCTTTCAAGTTTACATGGATGGAGCTAGAACATATTCTTCTTAGCAAAGTATCTCAAGAATGGAAGAAAAAGTATCCAATGTACTCAGTCTTACTATGAAACCAATTTATAGCTTTCTTATGAAAGCTATAACCCAATTATACTTCAATAAGAAAGGGAAAGGGGGGAGGGGATGGGGGAGGCTGGGTGGAGGGAAGGTAATTGATGGGACCACACCTACGGTGCATCTTAGAAGGGTACATGTGAAATTTACTAGGTGTAGAATATAAATGTCTTAACACAATAACTAAGAAAATACCATGAAAGCTATGTTAACCAGTTTGATGAAAACATTTCAAATTGTATTTAAAACCAGCACATTGTACCCCATGATTGCATTAATGTGCACAGCTATGATTTAATAAAAAAAAAAAAAAAAAAGACAAAAACACATATAATCCTTTTATGAAAATTGTTTTTTTCTATGAGCATTTAAAAACATCTGAGTCACTTACTTGCCCTTGGTGAGCCTTAACAGGAACTTCCAGTAAGATGGTCTCAAGGTCTGAACTTCCATGACAGCCTAAGATTAGTCGATTTAAGACTTTAGTAAATACAAATATTACCAGCAGTTTTAGGCAATAGATTAGTTTTACCTCTATCTTAATTGCTCGCTGTATTTTAGAAATTAAAGCAATGACAATAATAAGGATTTGTGCTTAAGTCAGTAAATCCCAAGAATCTTTGTAAATGTGCCTTCAAATAGAATTAAATGGACAGTCATTACTACTGGGAAGCATCTACTAAGTTACCCATTAAATGGCTGACAATTCACTACTATCAATGAGTTTATAAAACTGGCAGCATTTCTTTGAGAAAGAGTAAATAAAAGCTTTCCCCAAAACTTTGCAAAAATAGCCCTAAACCCAGGAACATCAATAGCAATGATTACAGGCTGGGCACAGTGACTCATGCCTATAGTCCTAGCTTTCTTGGAGGCTAAGGTGAGTGGATTGCTTGGGCTCAGGAGCTTGAGACCATCCTGAGCAAGAACAAGACACCATTTCTATTAAAAATGAAAAATAAAAAAAAAACTATCCAGGCATCAAGGTGCACTACTCAGGAGGCCGAGGCAAGAGGATTGTTCAAGCCAAGAGAATTTGAAGTTGCTGTGAGCTATGATGATGCCAGGCACTCTACCCAGAGCAACAAAGTGAGACTTTTTCTCAAAAAAAAAAAAAAAAGAAAGAAAAAAGAAAAAATGATTACAGAATGTAAAGAGACTGAACAATGCTTCTATTAAACCAGGTGCCTCCTCATCCTCAGTCCCTGAGTAATACAGGGGGAAATGCAACCATTCATATTTATCCTCATGGTATGTTTTTTGTTGAAGATGTACAATTAAATTGAAGCATTCTACCAAAGGTATTGAAGTAATAATTTACCTATAAATTACACTCTATTTAAACCTAAAAACTGGTGTGCTCATAAAACACATTAAGTTAACATGTTTAATGATTTGAAACTTGCAGGCTCTCTTGTTGAAAAAAAACAAAAAAGAAGCATAAAAATGTAATACACTGAATACAAACATTCCCAGATTTTATCTTCCTCCGATTAGATTAATGTACATTAGAAACAAATCATTCAATTTCTCATTTCAAAAAGCTGTACTTACTGCCTGGAAGCAAATTGCTGTAGAGATGGAATAGATGATAGTGTCTGCATGGGGAAAATAGGGGACCTTCCCTGCTTCAATGCCTTTGAAATACATTGTCTGCAAAAAAAGCATAAGGCAAGAGTTATTTTTAAAAACCTTTGGAAAGCATCCGCAGTGTAGTTGAGCAGTATGCTCCCTACCTACAACTGTGTTTCCTACCTTTCTAACTCCTAATACTCCCGAACCACATGTCGTATCTTCCAGGACGACATTAAGGGTCAGTTCTTCCCTTTCTTTCATCCCCTCACTCCAAACCCCAGCTGCAAGTACTAATACTTTTCTGTGAAATTCCGTAGCACTTTGTATCTACTGTTCTTCAACGCTTTCTATACAGTGCTCAAGTCCTCCCTCCCCTGTTAGATAAATAGTATCAATAATAAAATAATAAAAGCCATATATAACAAACCCACAGCCAAAATCACAGTGAATGAACAGAAGTTGAAAGCATTCTCCCTAAGAACTGGAACAGATAGGATGCTTTCACTACTTCTATTCAACAAAGCCCTGAAGTCCAAGCCAGAGCAGTCAGGCAAGAGACATAAATAAAGGACATTCAAACTGGAAAGGAGGAGGTCAAACTACCTGTTTGCTGAAAATATGATTTTGTGCCTAGAAAACCCTAAAAACTCCTCCAAAAGACTCTTAGAATTGATAAATTCAGTAAAATCTCAGGTTACAAAATCAATGTACACAAATCAGGAGCATTTCTGTACCCTAGTAACAACCAAGCTGAGAATCAAATCAAGAACAAGAGCTCAATCTCATTTACAATAGCTGCAAAAAAATACACACTTAATCAAGGAGGTGCAAGATCTCTACAAAGAGAAGCACAAAACACTGATGAAAGGCGCTGCAGATGACAGAGAAAGGCATCCCATGCTCATGGATTAGAAAATTCAATACTGGTGAAATGCACATCCTGTCCAAAGTAATCTACAGATTCAATAAAATTCCCATCAAAATACAAACATCATCTTTCATAGAACTAGAAAAGAAACCCCAAAATTCACATAGAACCCAACAAGGGCACAAATAGCCAAAGCAATCCTAAGCAAAAAAGAACAAAGCTGGAGGCTTTACAGTACCTGACTGCAAATTATACTACAAGGCTGAAGTAACTAAAACCGCATGGCCCTGGTATAAAAGCAGACACAAAGATCAACAGAACAGAATAGAGAACTCAGAAATAAAGCCATGTACCTAAAATTGACTGATCTTCAAGAATACAGACAAAAGCATAAAGAGGGAAAGGACACCCTATTCAATAAATGGTGCTGGGGCCAGGCAAGACAGCTCACACCTGTAATCCCAGCACTCCGGGAGGCTCAGGTGGGTAGATAGCTTGAGCTCAGGAGTTCGAATCAGCCAGAGAAAGAGCAAGACCCCATCTGTAAAAATAGCTGGGTCTTGTGGTGGGCACCTGTAGACTCAGCTACTTGGGAGGCTGAGGTAAGAGGACCGCTTGAACCAAAGAGTTTGAGGTTGACGTGAGCTATGATGCCAAGGCACTCAACCAGGAGCCACAAAGTGAGACTCTGTCTCAATAAATAAATAAATAGTGCGGGGAAAAACTGCATAGCCTCATGCAGAAGAATGAAACTGGATCCCTATCTCTCAACTTTCATAAAAATTAACTCAAAATGGATTAAAGACTTAACTGTAAGACCTGAAGCCACAAAAGCATTAGAAGAAAGCCTGGGAAAAGCTATCTTTGCTATTGGCCTAGGTAAAAAATTTATGACTAAGACCGCAAAAGCAAATACAACAAGAACAAAAATCAATAATTGGGACTTAATTAAACAAAAAAGCTTCTGAACAGCAACGGAAATAATCAACAGAGTTGACAGACAGACAACAATCAAGGAAGTCCACTCTTTCGGTGTGGAATGAAAGAATACAGTTGAATTTCCAGAGGTGGCCACGTTCCCACACTGACCACTTCTACAAACTGACCTGATTTTCACAGACTGGACATGTACAACATGTACGTATGGGCCCAGCAGGCCTGGTTCCTTTTGTTCACCTCCTCTGTATGTTGACCAGTCTGTGACAGTCCTTGGGGTGGTCCCCTTACAGAGGTTCTACTGTATCTGCATGCTATATGTCTGACAAAGGCCCAAGATCCAGAATCTATTATCTAAGGAACTCAAACAAATCACCAAGAAAAAAAAAATTACCCCATTAAAAAGTGAGTAAAAGACATGAACACATTTCTAAAGAAGAGAAGCAATGGCCAAAAACTTACCAAAAAATGCTCTATGTCAGAATGGCCAACTGAAAAAACAATAGATGTTGGTGTGGATGTAGCAGGAAAAACTGCTTATATGCTGTTGTTACTGAAATTACTGAAAGTAGACTTACCATTCAATCCAGTAAACCCACTACAAGGGATGTACCCAGAGGAAAAAACCACTTTCACCTTTATGTTTATCACAGCACAATTCACAACTGCAAAGATACGGAACCACGCTAAGTACCCATCAACTGATGAGTAAATGAAAATGTGGTATTAACTATAAAATAGTTACCATTTTAAACTGCACATGAACTTTTTGGCCACCCTCTCTATATAGTATATAGCATACATATATACGTATACATAGTATTCTATGATGCGTCTACACATGTGTGTGTACATATACATATATATATCATATGCAGAGATACATACATGTACACAGGTGCATGTATATATTTACACACGCATACATAGACACACTATAGAATACTACTCAGCCATTAAAAAGAATGAAATGCCTTTGCAGCAACATGGATAGAACTGGATGCAATTATTAAGTAACGAGGGAACAAAAAACCAAATACCACATATGCTCACTTAAAATGGGATCACTGGGTACAAATGGTCATACAGAATAACATAATGGACAATGGAGACTCAGAAGGGAAAAGGTAGGAAGGAATTTTGGTATGGAAAATTACATATTGGGTATATAATATGTATTATTCAGATTATCAGTATATTAAAAGCCTAGACTTCTCCACTATGCAAATCATCCATGCAACAAAAAAATCATTAGTACCCTCCAAATCTATTATAAAAAAATTACTCATTGAGTATAAAGAAGTCTAGGATAAATTTGGGTCCTCAAAAATATAAGCAAAAGTGGCATTTCATGTATTAATATGAAGAGGACATAGTTGGATCTTTACTGATTTTGAACCCAGAAATTTAGATGGCTTTTTCCTAACCAAAGTTATGATACTATCCTAAAAGCTAATAAACAATGTATGCAGAAATTTTTAAATAAATAAATAT
The DNA here is from genome assembly GCA_963574655.1 of Perodicticus potto. Classification (NCBI taxonomy): domain Eukaryota; kingdom Metazoa; phylum Chordata; class Mammalia; order Primates; family Lorisidae; genus Perodicticus; species Perodicticus potto. The sequence goes on from CAUYRH010040401.1 coordinate 5,071, forward strand.
CCATAGCAAAACAAAATGAAACAGAACAATAACGCTAGCTGCTCAAAAACATCTTTAATACACTATCAATGTATATTTTTGCCACCTACAGGTCATTTTCCTTCTCTCACTCTCCTCTCTCTCCATTAGCAAATCTTGTCAAGTCTACTCCTAAACATGCGCCACCTGTGTCACCCTGCATCCCTACTGCGAGGCTGCTGGTGCAAGCCGCCACCACCACCTGCCAGAGGCTGTTCCCTCAGCTTCCAGGCTTGTCTCTCTTTAACATACTCTACAGAATACCCAGAATGTTCTTCTTAAAATACGAATTAATTCATGCTATTCCCAAGCTTAAAACTCTTCAGAGGTTTCCAACTGCACTGAGAAAGAAAAACCAACTCCTTAGCCTTAGCCCAGCTTTCAAAGTCTTACAAGATCTGGCTCCTGCCGTCTCCTGATTTCATTAAGTGCGCATTATGACCGTCTCTCTCTCACTCACAGGCAGGTGTAACTGCACATACACGCTGGGGTAAAGGAAATAGGTACTTCTCTTACTGTCATTAGGGGCACAGATTTTCAGTGAGAGAGAAAACTTAAAAAATCAAAAAAGTTAAATAAAATCTACAATCTTAACTTTGAATTAGAAATATCAATATACTAACAAAAAGTATTTTCTCTCTCTCCAAAAAGAAGGTGGTGGTGGTGGTGAGGGTTGTCTAGCTTTTTTCACTGGGAAAGTCAAGCGACAATATCTTGCCCAGGAGCAAACAATCTCCAGCACCCAGACTAAAGTCTCTAAATACCATTTCCCATTAGAAAAAGTAAGGGTTTTTAGTTTTTATTTTTTATTTATTTATTTTATTATTTTTTTTTTTTTTTTGAGACAGAGCCTCAAGCTATCACCCTGGATAGAGTGCTGTGGCATCACAGCTCACAACAACCTCCACCTCCTGGGCTCAAGCGAGTCTCCTGCCTCAGCCTCCCAAGTAGCTGGGACTACAGGCGCCCACCACAACGCCCGGCCATTTTTTGGTTGCAGCCATCATTGTTGTTTGGGGGGCCCGGGCTGGATTCAAACCCGCCAGCTCAGGTGTATGTGGCTGGCGCCTTAGCCCATTGAGCCACAGGCGCTGAGCCAAAAGTAAGGATTTTTAAAAGAAAAGGCTGATTCTACATTTGGAGCAGAAAATATGTTCCAGATAAGCTTGAAATGTCTTGTTTCATAGCACGAAAGCCATTAAGGATAATGACATTATGTCAAAACCAACAAGAGTCAACTTAAGGAGGCACTTGTGGTCAAAGATGGGGACACTTTAAGAATAATCACTGTAATAGGTTAGAATAAATCAAGCATGTTAAAATCTGTGTCTTCATAATGATACTTGAAAACAAAGACACAGCAACTTCCCAAGATGCTAAAGTGCTAATTTCCTCTAAACACAAACAAAGAGAAATAAACGAGCATATTATTTTGACTTTCCTGAACAAACTATCTCAGAGTAACTGAAGAGTCGAAAAGGAAAAGTTCTTTTTATAAGCAATCCAACTAACAGATACAGAAGAAACAATGGTAGTAGATTATTACCATTTTGCAACCTTAATGAAATAATGAATCCCAGGAATGATCATTAATGACTGGTAACACTACTAGGTAAAAGGCTATTGGGGAACCTTAGGTTGGCACTATCAACACCTGAGCCACTGATTAATCTTAGCATTATAAAAGTGGACATTTCTGAGGCTCCTAATGTGATACCCTAGGAAATTCACAAACACTGTAAAAGAAAGTATGTCTGCCAAACCCCTCAAAATTGAATTTGAATTTGCTTTAAGCCTCAAGATCTAGTTACCGGTTTAGCAGTGAAGATACAATCAGCAAAGTCCAAAATATGGGAAATTCCATGGAACTAGTGATCTAGATCTTTAACAAATAAATGACAAAAAAAAAAAAAAAAAAAAAGGAGGAGGAGGAGAAGTAGCAGTCGTGGGGGGGTAACTATTATAAATTAAAAGACTGCTTAAATCCTGATTCAAACAAATGGCAAAAAGCCATTTATACGATAATCAGTAAAGATGTAAATTCTAATTGGAATACAAAAATATTATATGTGAGAATGTAATTATTGGGGGAGGGTTAATTTATAATGGTATTGTTTGTTTTTAAGAAGTCTTTAGCCTTTATTCTTTAAGGAGCCTTTATCTTGAGCTGTTTATGGACAAAATGATACCACATGTAATGTCTGGGATGTGCCTTAAAATAATTTATTGCCGGGGAGGCTAGAAAGTATAGACAAAAGAGGATTGGCCAAATGCTGACAACCGTTAAAGCTGCCCGGTGAGCATGAGGGTTAATTATGCTATTCTTTTTATACTTACACGTATTTGACAATGACACACAAAAGAAAACAATGCAAACATTTCTATAGGATCAGAATGTACTTTTGTAACTGGGAAATATACTTGCTGCTTAAATACTCGGACAGCAGCTAAAAAAGGTTTATGTCATTTGGAACTATTCAGGCATAAAAATGTTTGCTTACCTCCACCAATTTCGATGCTAAATACATGGAAATTGTTGTGCTTTTATAAAACATCATTGATATACCTGCCAAAAATCCTGAAACAACAAACAAGAAACACTGATCAGATTGCAAGGTTATTTCTTTATTGTTGTATCATCAGAAATGTTAGTTCAGTTAAATAGGAAAAAAGTGATTTATAGTACTGCCTCTTACTACAACACAATCAAGGACAATAATATATGTGATGACATTAAAATGAATGAGTTCTTATTACCATATATTTTTATTTATTTATTTATTTATTTATTTTTTGAGACAGAGCCTCAAGCTGTCACCCTGGATAGAGTGCTATGGCATCACAGCTCACAGCCACTTCCAATTCCTGGGCTCAAGCGAGTCTCCTGCCTCTGCCTCCCAAGTAGCTGGGACTATAGGCACCCGCCACAACGCCTGGCCATTTTTTGGTTGCAGCCGTCATTGTTGTTTGGCAGGCCCAGGCTAGATTTGAACCCGCCAGCTCAGGTGTACGTGGCTGGCGCCTTAGCCCGTTGAGCCACAGGCACCAAGCCGCCATATATTTTTAAATTAAAAAATTGCTTCAGGCTCAGTGCCTGTAGCTCAGCAGCTGGGACACTAGCCACATACATCAGAGCTGACAGGTTCGAATCCAGCCCGGGCCTCCCAAACAACAGTAACAACTACAACCAAAAATGTAATGGATGTGTTACTTAGTTCAATGTAAACATTTCGCATTGTATATAGAAACAGTATCCTGAACCCCATAATTGCATCAATGTACAAAGTTATGATTTAATAAAAAATAATTTAATAAAAAAAATTAAGAAAAAAATAAATAGCCGGGCATTGTGGCGGGCGCCTATAGTCCCAGCTACTTGGGAGGCTGAGGCAAGAGAATCGCTTAAGCCCAAGAGTTTGAGGTTGCTGTGTACAGTGACACCATGGCACTCTACTGAGGGTGACATAGTGAGACTCTGTCTCAAAAAAAAGAACAAAATTCTCCTTCAGAGTTAGGAGGAACAAACAGTTCTAATTCATGTATAATAAGAGACTTTATAGTTTAATTTTGACTTTAAAAACAACACTGGTCTTGTCCAACACAACAATTTTTACAAATGATTTTTAAAGGCTATTTTTATCTGATTTTCTGATAAAAATTTTCTGATTTTCAGTGGAAATACTTATTCACCTATTCTCCTAATAGCTCAAATTATTTTTAGTGCTATCATTATACTCATCTCCACAGCAATGTCTTCATTCCATAAATGGAAAACCAAGGGGGCAGAGAGCTGGAATACTAATAGTGAAATTACTACTAACAAATAACTGATAAATGATCTATTTAACTTAAAAAAATACATGTAATACACTTTTAGAAAATAATCTTTAGTTTTTATTTCATAAAATGAGTAAGTTCCTTTAAAAATGATTATTAAAATGTATGTTATTTTCTAGTGATAGAAAGAGAATTTTTAAAGAAATCTACTTGAACTTTTGTGACACAATCTCTAGGATTTCTGGCTATAACAGGGCAGACAGCCAAGTCATTATATTGCCAGCTCAAAACACCAGATGGCAAGAATGCCACGATATAAAATGTTTGGATGAGTGCCTCAATGGGGATTCTACTGATACCTCAACAAAGGAAGATACACAGAAATTGGATGCATTTGGAAGCTATTTCAGTCCTACCACTGATTAATACAATAATTATTCATTTTTTATTAATGTTTTACCAGCTATAATAGCATGTAGTTCGTCATCTAGGTTTCTGACCCAGCGCAGGAAGCAACTAGTACCCTGTATTAAGGAGAAAAATACATTGATTTTGGTTATTTTATTTCTAGAAAAAAATGCATGAAAACCAAAAACTGTAATGAGTAATTTGCTAAAAGACGCTGGAGGTAAATTGATGATTTTATCTAAATCAATGTGAACAAACAATTGCAAAAATTATGAACAATAATCTTTTATAAAGTTATTGTTCTGGATAGACTATTAAAAAATACACATAGTATTTTTATTCTACTGATTTTTCAAAATAACTCCATAAATTTCATTCTTGCCTAGATATAGAATATTGGGGAAAGTGTGATTCCCATTCTAAAAGGAAGAAAAATCCAGATACACTACAAATCTGTCAAGTCAGAATTATATATCCAGAAAAAATATTTTTCAGTATTGAAGGGGAAATGAAGATTTTTTCAGACAGATAAAAGCAAAGAAAATTCTTCAGCAGCATACCTGAGCTATCAGAAATGCTAAGGGTAGTTTTTCAGGTAGACGGAATATGATACCAGACAAAAATTTAGATCTATAAAAAGAAACAGAGAGCTCTGGAAATAACAACAATAAAGTTAAATTTAGAAGACATATTTTTCTTATCTTTAATTGCTCTAAAAGTGAATTAGTATCTAAAGTAAGAGTCAGCGAACTATGGTTTACTAGCAAATCTGGCCTGACACTTGTTTTTAATGTGCCTCAAAAGCTAATTATTATTTTTATAGTTTTAAATGGATGAAAATAAATCAAAAGAATAATAACATTTTCTGACATATGAAATTATACGAAATCCGTATTACAGCTTGATAAAGTCTTGCTGGCACACAGACACAATGACTCAATATTGCCCACGGCTGCTTGCACAATATAACAGCAAAGTGGAATCGTTGTGGCAGAGACCACACGGTCACGAATCCTAATGCATTTACTGTCTGGCCTTTCACTGAAAGTTTTATGACCCCAGGTCTAACATAAAAATAATACCAATGTATTGGAGTGATATATAGCACAGAGGATGGGAAGGTGGAACTAGAAATACAGTGTTGTGAAGTTCTTACACTGCATATAAAGTGGCACAACAGTATTTGAAGATGGGATAATAAATTAAAAACGTGTATTAAAAATGTTAAGGCAACCACTAAATTAAAACAAAGAAGTATAAATAGCAGCCAATAGTAAATACAGAATGGAGCCACAGAAAAATACATAATTGATCCAGAAGGGAGAAACAGGAAAAAAAAAAAAAAAAAGAGGAACAAACAAACAAACAAAAAAATTGGAACAAACACAAAACAACTAGCAAGAAGAGAGATTTAAAATCAGCCATAATAAGCATATTGTATGTACAGTGCATAAACATATCAATTAAAAGATAGAGATTATCAGATTGGATAAAAAAAATAAAGAACCAAAATTGATGCAATTAAAAGAAAACAACTTTAAAAATGAAGAGAAAGATTAAAGAAATAAAATAGAAACATTATACTATCAAAGACTAAACAAAAGAAAGTTGTAGTTATATTACAATAAACGCAGTAGAATCCGGAACAAGGAATATTACCAAAGACATAGAGGCATCTTTCAAAATGAAAAAAGGGGTCATTTCACCAAGAAACAGGAAAAAATGAGGTTTGTTTACCTGACTTTCTCTTAATTACATTCTTACAAAGGTACTAATGGCATGGATAATTTCTTTTGTAAAATTACATATGGTTTGGAACACACTGTAGGAATATTTCCTGTGAGATTTTGTGACCCAGTTGTTCTTTCCTTAATAGTTTAATGCTATTAGTTTGTATTCCCTATGCAAATGAATAGTAACAGAAATAGAAAACAAAATATACTCTGAGATATCCCGCATGATGGAAAATAACCAACCTGGGGCTAAAAAACGTTGGAGATAATACAGTGTACACGTAAACATTTAAGAATTTCTGTTAAGCATAAATACAAACACTATGACATGAAAAATGAAAAAGAACACGAATTTAAACATGTAATTACCAATAATTTACCCTTAACTCTTGTATATTCAAAGATATTAGTAATGCCTTCTAGTCCGACCATATTGAAAATGTTTTTAACATTAGTAACAGTTCATAACAAGTGACTCATTAACTATAGTTTATCTATAGTTCCTCATTCCTCCTTTCCATTTCAAAATAGTTTCTCCATATCTACCTTTTATGAGTAAACTTTTATATAAAATGATACATGACCATTTTACCCAAAGTAACTCCAGAATTCAATTTTCCTAGCATTAATTTTCTTTGAGTTTATCAAGGATATGTGTGTGTACACATTTGCATATATACACACATATAAGTCAGCCTTAATTAACATACTTCGTCATTTAGAACCTACATTTCAACAGAATCTAAATTTTTAATGTTTAATAAAATAAGTCACTAATATGATTTACATAGAAAGGTTCTATTAAACAAAAGTCTGTTCTCAAAGCTACAGAGATCTTTTTTTTTTTTTTTGAGACAGAACCTCAAGCTATCACCCTGGATAGAGTGCCGTGGCATCACAGCTCACAGCAACCTCCAATTCCTGGGCTCAAGCGAGTTTCCTGCCTCCGCCTCCCAAGTAGTTGGGACTACAGGCGCCCTCCACAACGCCTAGCCGCTTTTTGGTTGCAGCCGTCATTGTTGTTTGGCGGACCCGGGCTGGATTCGAACCTGCCAGCTTAGGTGTACGTGGCTGGCGCCTTAGCCCACTGAGCCACAGGCACCGAGCCAGCTACAGAGATCTTTACATGTGTGCTTAGGTGTGCGTTTATGTCTGTATGGGCACATTTATAGTAGTATGTAGAATGGTGGGTTAGAATATTAACTCTAATTATTTGAGACAATGTAGTAAGTATAGTGAGTGGGTGGAAGAAGAAAAAGTCATTATTTATATAAAGTTACAAAAGAAAATCCTTATTGATTCTATTTTTTCATATCAGCTAGAAAGTTCTGAAATATATTTAAATCAATAAATATGCAGTAAATATGATTAAGAAAGCCAGACCAGGTATATAAGTATCATTTTTGATGTTGGAAGCACCAGAAAATTCACATTTTCTCAGAATATCTATCTACTAAAAAAAAAAATGAATCTTTGATATTATATGTAAATGCAAACATGCCTATATATTCAAGCATATTTAACAATATCTTAAAAGAAAACTTTCTCCAACTTCAATTCCCAATATGGTGTTATACTTGGGGATGTCAAGATGTTTATGAATACATCAGAAAGCATTAAAAAATAATGGATGAATTAAAGTCGTATCTCATCTTAACAACAGCCATGTTATTTAATGCCCTTCTCCTTTCCTCTTCTGAAAACCTTACCTTATATATACTAACGAAGGAGCCAAGAAAAGCCCCCAGCTGGAAGTTTTCTTTATTGTAGAAGAGAGAAAGTAGCCGGGACGGCTGTGTAAACAGGTGCCTAAATGCAGAGGGGATGCGGAGACAGCACTGAATCAGGTACCCCACGCTGAACATTCTGATGAAGCCCTAGAGAAAATTGGGAGGAATTCGGATTCACAACCAAATTCTGAAGTTTGATAGAATATGAATTTTGCCATCTCTGAATCAAAACAAGAGTCAAAAAAAATTTTAATGTAAGTTATAGTACAGCAATTTGAATAAAGTCTTAAAACCTAAAACAATAATTTTAAAACAATTACCTTAAAAATAAAGGTGAAATCTTGGAGTGAGTTTACTTTTTTTGATTTACAAAGACTTAAAAATTCTCACAAGCACTGGCCAAGCTTGCCTATGCACCAAAATTCCACTTCTTGCCATTTTGTTGACAACAACCAGGATTTTAAATTCCTAAACCACAAATGAATTTTAGAGACAAAAACACTGAAATTCCAAAAAATAATTAACAAAACCAAATGCTTTTGGAAATTTTAACAGAAAACTGCTCTTAATCAATGTTACCACAAGTAGGGGTTCTATTGATAGAAAAATAATTTTTATTATTTGTTTAGACCTCTATACCAACTTTTTAAATGATCAGGTCAAAAGAATTTCTCATGGAAAAAAAAATATATATTTTTTTTTATTCCTGTGCTCAACTGTGTCAGGCTAAAAGCATCTCTAAGGAATGGTAGCATTATGACATACTAAACCAAACTTGATAAAGCAAGTCCACTACAAATCCGCATTTACTGCCAACATTTCTCTATAGTTCCTTCAACTGTTTATAGTACAAAAAACATCTGAGGAAGGTAACTAATAACAGTATTCATGAAAATGAAGATTAAAGGGTGGTGCCTGTGGCTCTGCAGGTAAGGCGCCGGCCCCATTTACCGAGGGTGACAGGTTCAAACCCTGCCCTGGCCAAGCTGCAACAACAACAAAAAAATAGCCTGTAGTCACCGCTACTCGGGAGGCTGAGACAAGAGAATCACCCAAGCCCAGGAGTTGGAGGTTGCTGTGACCCGTAACGCCACGGCACTCTACGGAAGGCAACAAAGTGAGATTGTGTCTCTCTCTCTCTCTCTTTTTTTTTTTTTTGAGACAGAGCCTCAAGCTGTCAACCTGAATAGAGTACCGTGGCATCACAGCTCACAGCAACCTCCAATTCCTGGGCTCAAGCGAGTCTCTTGCCTCTGCCTCCCAAGTAGCTGGGACTACAGGGGCCCGCCACAACACCTGGCCATTTTTTGGTTGCAGCCGTCATTGCTGTTTGGCGGGCCCGGGCTGGATTCCAACCTGCCAGCTCAGGTGTACGTGGCTGGCGCCTTAGCCCGTTGAGGCACAGGTGCCGAGCCAAGACTGTGTCTCTTTAAAAAAAAAAAAATTAAAAAAATTAGAAAAGAAAATGAAGTTTAGAGAGACTGAAAAGTTAATAACTTAATTAAAAGTTATTTTAAAATTATTAAAAGTTAATAAATTAACTTAATTATAATCAGCACAACACAAAACAATAACAGAAAGAATAGTATTTTATATATGATTCAACCCCCATACATTGTAATACTAGTGTCCCATCCTTCTCCCCTCTCACCCCTGCTAGGATGGGGAAATACCCATGTCTTAGCAGGCAAGCACTGAGGTTCCACAGCTCAGATTTGTATTTTCTGTCTTTTCTAGGAAAAAAATTGAATTGTTATGAAGAAACATGGATTACCTGAAACTACCTAATTCCTGATAAAAACATGAAATCAAATAGTCCAATTAATTACTGTGAAGTATAAAGCATTTGGTTACCTGAAACTGCCTAGTATTTGGCTAATGCATGAAATGGTCACACTCATATCGTTCCATCAATAACCTTTAGAATGTTAATCTGAGGATTCACAGATCACAATCACATCACAAACGTCTCATACTATTTTCAAAAGACCCATTCATCTGTGTGTTCGGGAAACATTTGCTGAGAGCCTTGTACGTGCGTTGCACTACGTGCTGGGGACACAGCAGTGAGAAGGACACAGTTTGTGCCTTCGTGGAGATTATTAAAGGAAGAAAAAATAACTGAGTAAGCAAAGAGACATAAAATAGTTGCAGACTCTAACAAATGTTATGAAGAAAATAATGAGGACACTGGGACAGAAATTAACAGGGCAATCCGCATCAGATTCACAGAAAGTGTGGACATTGAAATGATGTGACATTTCAACAGACCCAAAAGAAAAGCAGCTAGATAAGACAGACATTTCAGACAGCGTGGACAGAAGGCACAAAGCCACAAAGGAGGTGGCAGGTACAAGGAACCGAGAAGAAGCTAGTGTGAACGGGGTATAGCAAGTTGAGGGTAATGCAGTTGAGCAGGAATGTTTACTCAAGACACGATTGATCATGTGGTGCAACTAAGTCCACGCAATAATGAGGTGCACTGTCAAAACTGCTTACTAGCATATTTGTGGTATAAATTCCTTCCCCACAGGTCTCCAAATGTGGAGTTCTGGTCTTTCATGAACATAATGCTATATTCCAATTTATATATACATTACCAAGTTTATAGTACTGGTATATATTTGAAAGATTCACTAGGGTTTTTTATTACTTGGTAATTCTCACTAACTTTCTCAAGTACATGTATGTTTTTTTAATGTCACCTCCCCCCATCCCAAATTTCTAAAACACCTTCAATATGTTTCTCAGTTCCCCTGAAGTTTCCCTTTGAACTACAATGCTATTGAGTTGGAATAATAACTCTCCAGGAGCCAGCAGACTCGGAGATTGCTGGCAATATTGCCCTTCTTCCTTCCGTTCCTCTTCCCTCCCTCCCTCCCTTCTTCCTTTCCCTTCCTTTCTTTTTTTGCTATTTTAAAGTGAGACAGGAAAGGATGGTATCAGAAACTACTACACTAACTCATACACACACACACACCCTCATGCTTTTATCCTCGGTCATTTGGGGAACTCTGAAGGGAAGAGTGGGCTTGGGCAACGCTGGGCCATATTTTACATGAATGAGCACTAATGTGAGACAGTTCCTCCCTTCTAGAGTAACCATAAGGAGGTTATCTTCTGTGGTGTTGTACACCTTTGCTGTTTTTATCGTCAACAGAGTAGGGAGTAGATGTCAGAAGAAGAACATTAAACTTTCTGAAGCATCAGAATTGTTAGAGTATGATTCAAAACAAAGAAACTTGCAGCAGGTGGTCCTGTGCCACACTAACTGCAGTGAAAATAGCTTTCTTGCCAGAGCTGGTGGTAACGGGGCAAGAGGGGGAGGTGATCACACTAGGACACAAGTACACTAGGGAGATGGGAATTCATGCCGGGGGCACGGTGAGCTTGCATGCACAGAGCAACTGCACATGTGCTCCAGTTACCTCAATGCCTTAAAAAGAAAAAGCAGTATCTTTCCAAGTCCAAAACCAAATGGGACTCTAACAGATGGTACACAGTGTGTAAAGTATGAGTGCGACTGCTAACCCAGCTACAACACAGCACAGTCCAGGACCTGGCTCCAGGATACAGCTCTAACGGGCTACATTACAAAGTATAAATTTAATGACTTTTCTGGGGTTTAGTTGTTGCTGTTTGTTACCCAACCTGCTCTCCTGCTTTCTAAGTTTTAAGTAAGACCATTTTCAAACAAGCTAATTTTAAAACTGTTTAAGGATCTGGTAAGTGAATATTAAAAGCTAAGTTGTCATCTGTTTGCCTCGATTTCTTAGTCAAATGCAAAAAATGATAGTAAGAACAAATGTCGACTTTTCCATTTACTTTTAAGTTATGGCTCAATAAACAAATTATTTCTATAGCTATTCTCATTGTTAAGAAAGTAGATACTTTTATACACTTACTTTGATACAGTAAGAGATGCAATTATCTTCATAGTGCTTGCAACATCTATGCCTTGGTCCTTGTTTGCATCTGAAATTAAACCAGAAAAGTTATGTGAATTATAACTTCAATGTATGTATATATGCCTGTGCATGTGTGTGATCACTTTAAAACGTTTCAGCCAAAAAAAAAAAACAACAACAAAAATAAAATATCACCTACTTATTTCTCAATGTGTACAACTTTTTTTTTTTTTGTAGAGACAAGAGTCTCACATTATTGCCCTCGGTAGGGTGCCGTGGCGTCACACAGCTCACAGCAACCTCCAACTCCCGGGCTTAGGCGATTCTCTTGCCTCAGCCTCCCGAGTTCAATGTGTAAAACTTTAACGTTTTAGAACATGTAGAAGCAAGAAAAACAGATATTTGGGATTTTTTTCCTTTTCTGCTTACCACTTGACACATTGTCTAAAATATGTGACAGCAGTCAAAATACTTGAATGTGGCGTAGAAAAACCACACTGGGAAATATTCGTGACTAAAGATGAAAAATATGTATATATTATTTATATACTTTGCCAAATCTTTTTGGAAGCTTTAAATCTCTTATTGTAGAGTATAACAGTCATAAATCATCCATGAAGTCAGTACTTGAGCAAAAATCATAATGAGAATGTGCTCAGGTTACAGGAATTTATACTTAATTATATTTGAGAGAAAACATCTGGAAAAGAAACACGATATGGCATTAGAATTCAAAATTTAGTTTCAAAAATAAATATAGAAAGAGAGATCACATGGCAAATTCACAAAAGTAGGTTATTTGTGATTTAACTGTAAACCACTTAACCCTCTAGTATTTAATAAACATTCCTGCTGAGAGGGCTACTGTTCAAGACACACTCACTCTAATACTTGGTGTGTTGACTCCAATACCATTCACTCTAAGCATTAAAAAGTAGAATAGTTAACATGCATCTGCTGCTCGCCTTTTCTCTTTAAAAGGTTCATGTTCCAAAACAAGTGGTCTTTCATAAATTCTTTCTGACTGTAGTCAATTAATTATCTTCATGGTTGAACCACACAAACCCTTCCAGTTTATAGTAACTTCTAGAGCAATGTTCTGGCTCTTTACCGCTTCAGTCTCATTTGCAAACTGATTAGCGAGACCTTTTCTGAAATCCAATTCTGCACTGCAGCTGCAGTGCACAGGCAGCCTCTCCTAGTTCAGGGTGATGGTCAAAGTTCGTACTGACCCTTATATCATTAGAATGAAATGATGTATCTCCGGTCATGTAAAGTTGCTGAGTGATTAAAGCTGAAAGCCTGAAAAGAGGTGCATCAAGAACTGCCTTGTGCAAACAGCACTCTTCAGATTTCTAAGTGTCCTCTTCAAAGAAGCTTCTCAGCCGTGGCCTCCAGAGCTACATAGAAATCATTAAACTTTCTTTGCTAGTGAAGTTAAACTCTAATATCAACTGTACTACCATTCAATCTTTCCACAATCGCACACTGAAATGGCTCCCGAGTCCTGGGCTGCCCATCTTCTGCATTCGCTTTGCTTCTGGATTGTTCTGCATCTGCTTTCCCCACAGTGCACCGGAGACTGCTCGGACAAGTTGTATTGACCTGGTCAGTCGTGACGCTTCGAGCACCATTTACTCCCATGTTTCATTCTCTGCATTTCCCGCTGATTCATGTTGAAATTATTGCCATTTAATGGGGTATTTTCTCCCTTTTCTCCACTAAGGTAGACCATAACTCTTTGTGAACTGGCTTAATAAGTTCACTGCCACAATTCTTCCTGTCATTGACTATTCCTTCCTTTACTCTTAACCCCCTGTGTGTGGCATATGCCAAGGTGAAAACAAGATTGTTAAATTCAGTAAAAATTTGCATACTTATTGTGTGCTCATATATTGAGTCAGGCAATTTCATATACATTATTTCATTTAATGGCCACAATAATCCTTACTAGAGATTATTAACCCCATAATAAATAAATTAACCCTTTAATAAACAAAGTCTTTGGAATGCATTGCAGCTAAATCACTCTTCCAAAGTCACCAAGCTGGTAGAGATATAATATGACTCAAATATGGTTTTTCTGATTTTTTAAAGAGTCTCAGCTTCCTATAATTGATCCCCTAATTTTCTACATTGCTTACTCATTCTATTCTTTCTAAAATATCACTATCGAGATTATTTTTATTTGTTGATATTCTACTTTGAAACTTTTAAATTTATTTTGTTAAATATCTACACTAAAAATATAAATAATAAATAAACCTACTCATGTGAAACATAAAGATTCCTTTGAGTAATCCATAAAGGAAGATTTCTTATTTCACTTTGAGAGCTCTGAAAATTTTTAGTCTTACAAAATATACTTTACTTAAGGTTTGCACCTTAGTACTCCTTTATCTTCTTTAATCTCAGGAATTATTCTTTTTCCTTTCCATACTTAGCACAATAAATTGGCACATATTAATCTGTTTCCTGAAGTTCTCCATCATAGCCTCCTGTAATTCTTTCTGGTTTGAAATAGAAAAGTATTTCAATTTCATGAAAATCTGTTTTAAAGGCATATGATGGTCTACACTACTACCAGAAATAATAAGTAACATTCACTTGCCATTGTGTGGCTTAAAACTCTACGCACGGTTTCTGGTGAGAAATGACCACCATTACTAGAATAGAAAAACAAACAAACAAACAAATTTGGCATAGTACAAACATCATATAAAAGCGACAAAGTATGATACACCAAGAAAAAGAACTCACATTGAATCCACAAGTTTCCTGACTAGAGCAATTACGTTCATTCTTGGTTTTTCCTCCTGTTTCTCTCTCTTTTGTTCCACTTTTGAATACGCTGCCTCTGGGGAATAAGAATGTGTGGGAATTTCTTCCTTCCCTACAATGAACCTACAGAAAAGAGCGCAATGTAAGGCATTTTCTTTCACCTTTAAAGAAATTAGTGAGAATAAAGGAAAAGATTTAGTTTATAAACAAATACACTTTGGAAAGTAACTTAATTTGAAACAATATTTTCACAATTTACATAAAATCTAATCATCCTTGAGGAAAACAGGCTTTCAAAATCTCTTTAATGGTCATTTGTTTGACAATGCAGGTCCTTTAAAATCAAATTAACCAAGTAAAATACAGCACACCACTTTTACAAAGTGTCCTTTAACTGTAACGCCACTTTCTTTAAGGTATTGCATGCCTTAAAGGTTTTCAAAAGAAGCACGCAAACTTGGGTCTAGGACACAATCCTCCCCCAAATTTATTTTTCCCCTGAATTCTGCTGATAGTCACAACTGAATGAGTTCTTCTCTTAGGGCACAACTCTCACGCCACTTTGAGTCATAAACAACCGCAGAAGATCATCTAGACACACATGGAGAGAGAGGGAACTGCAGAATGAGAATCAGGAAACAGTCAAGACTCCACATCTCCTCAAGTTAGTCCACTAAAGGATCTTACAGTTGATGTTACTCCAATCTACCTACTTCTCCTTGGAAAAATCAAATATCTAGGAGTTGACACCATTCCTATTACATCAAATTATGTTGTTCCAAAAACCATGCACAAGAAAATGTCAACACTATTAGACAACAATCAAGAAGCACCTTTCCTCGGAGTTTTCGTCATTGCTTTTTGCACCTACCCTGTAAAAGTCATTGCTCTTTTTTCTTTCTTTTTTTTTTTTTTTTGTAGTTTTTGGTTGGGGCCAGGTTTGAACCTACCACCTCTGGTATGTGGAGCCAGCGCCTTACTCCTTGAGCCATAGGCACCGCCCAAAAGTCATTGCTCTTATACAGAACAACTAAGATTCTGAAGATGCAGTTAGCCTTCTTCATCATAGTGTAAAACACAGGGGTTTTCTTAGTCTGTCTTTTTGTTTCAAAAAAAAAAAAAAAAAAACTCTACCTCTTACCATTTCAGAAAATATAGAAATATACAATTGAAAAGGATGTGTAATGGGTTCTTCTGTCACCAGAGGGTAGCTGTGCAGCCTTGGCAGCTGTCAGTCCAAAAGAATTTCTTACTTGTGGGAGTGAATGGAGAGTTCAGATCTGTCATACGGCTCTTGATCAGCAGTGAGGATGCAGCTACAGTAGAACAGATCAGAGTACCTCTCACATGTTGTATGGTATTGTCGCTGCATTGTGCAAAACTGGCTATCTCAGATTAGTGGTCACGTCCGAGGAGAAGCTGTCCCTGCCTCAAGCCAGGGTGCTGAGGGAGTGATCCTCTGCGTTTTGAACACCTACTACTGTAAGCACCATTTAATGGTCTGTACCCCTCACTAAAGTGGGGGGCCTGTGAGACTATGTATATCATCTTTGCTATCATAACCTAGTGCCTAACATGGTGTCTGGCACAAAGTAAATATTTATTATCAAATGAATGAATATAATAGGAGCTATACCTTCTGAGCACTTACTATGTGACAGACACAGTGCCAACTGAATTTTTTACAAATATTATATCATTTAATCCTCATAGCAATCTCATAATTTCCATGAGAGTTGGTATGATTAAGTATCTTGTCCACATCCAATAAATTATCAGTAATTATTTCAACTCAGAACTGTCTGACCCTAAAGCCTGGCTTCTTAATCACCCACCTGTGACACTTCTGATACAGTTTGAATATTTGTCCCTTCCAAATTTCATGTTTAAATCTGATCCCCAATTTTGGAGGTGGGGCCTGGTGGGAGGTTATAGGATGGATATCTCAAGAACAGCTTAGTGCTATTCTCAAGGGATTATATTTTCACTTTTACGTCCATCATATTTCACTGCTAAAAAGACCCTGGCACCTTCTTCTCTCTCGTTCTCTCCTGTCCTGTGACACGCCTGCTCCCCCTTCGCCTTCTGCCATGACTAGAAGCTTCCTGAGGCCCTCACCAGATCCAGAACCTGGTGCCATGGTTCTTATTCACCCTGCAGAACTCTAAGCCAAAGAACCCCCTTTTCTTTGTAAGTTCCTCAGTCCCAGATATTCCCTTGCCAACAGACTAAGAAAACCCCTATGTTTTACACTTTGATGAAGAAGGCTAACTACATCTTCAGACTCTTGCACTAGTTTCTCTCCCATGGTTCTGTCCCTAACTTTATTTAGTCCTGTGACTTCTACTATTATCTACATAGACAGATAATTTTCACCATTTAATTAATATTGTCTTTCCCACTAGACCGTGACTCTGAGGACAGAGACTGTATCTAACCTACTCTCTTGAGTACTCTCAATGCTTAGTGTAAGACCTGGGCACAGCAGAAGTACACTATGTATACATAACTGAGTGCTATCTCTGGAGCTGCCATGTTAACTTGCACATGTTGAGGAGTGCTTAAAAAATGGGTGCTGGGCTCGGTGTTTATCGCTCAGTGAGTAGGGCACCAGCCACATACACTGAGGCTAGCAGGGTCAAGCCCACCCTGGGCCTGCCAAACAACAATGACAACTACAGCCAAAAAATAGCTGGACATTGTGATGGGCACCTGTAGTCCCAGCTACTTGGGAGGCTGAAGCAAGAGAATCTCTTAGGCCCAAGAGTATGAGGTTGCTGTGAGCTGTGACACCACAGCACGACTCTGTCTCAATCAATCAATCAATCAACCATATCAATCAATCAATAAATAGGTGCTGAACTCAAGTAAAGCTTAATATTTTAAAGGTTTTACCCTATGACTATTAGGAAACTTTGTGACTACTTGTCCTTTGTGAATAAAGGACAGTTTTCCTCAGAGTGAACAATGTGTGTTTTCATGATAGAGTATAGTCTGTATAAGATGAGTTCTTTCTTTAAGCCAATTTACAATAGTATTCATTTTAATCTCATTATACTCCAATGTACTGATGTCAGGATATCTGACTGATATCTTCTCCTTACCATTTAATATTGCCAGGAAGTTACATTAAATTAGGCTACGGCAAGCATTTTTCTTTCCCTTTCCTTTTGTAATTAATATTAAATGTGCTGTTCACATGCCACAAATTTATAGCATATGCCAGAAATAAAAATCAGGGCAGCAAGAATGCAAAGAGGTAGTTGGAAAGTCATGTCAGATAATATTTTCTGAAAGCCCACAGGAACAATACACATTAACCCACATTATTTTCTAACACTGAAACTTGACAGTAGAAAATATACTGTCTTTTAGTAATATCTTCTGAGTATTAACTTTTTAAGTTTGATACCAATTTGCAATGTGGGGAATCTGGAATGAAACAGAATCTGACTCAGAAGAATGTATATAAAATAAATACATGACAACTCACAATATGTAACAATTTTCTTGTTCTAGTGACAAGAATATTAGCAAGAATGATTAAAAATTTTTCCACAACATTTTCCTATAATACAGAGAAAAATTTAAATACGAACAGTACAAATTAACCATTTATTACAAGTGTATTTAAAGAAACATCTGACACATTATAAGTTGCATGAACTGTGAATATCTAAAGAGAGGTATAGAAAAACAAGCAAGTTTCTCTTCAGGAAAACTAACTTTTATTTTTGTTATCAATTTTCCATTTAATAGAGAATACTTTATACTCAATGTAACACCAATAAATAACAAAAAGTTATTTTCTAATAAACTTCATGGTATTTTAATGAAAAATACAAGATGAAATCATGTATTAACACTTAGAAAGTTATTGTTACCCTAGTTTCCACAACCAAAGACATTCTTAATCATATAGTGACTTAATTTGTTCTCTCCCAAACCAGTTTCCTTGCATGCCATTTGATTTTCTGTTAATATAACAGCACCTTAGGCCAGGGACAGTAGCTCATGCCTGTAATTCTATCTGAGACAGGTGGATCACCTGAGCTCAGGAATTCGAGACCAGCCTGAGCAAGACAAGACCCCTTGTCTAAAATAGCTGGATGTTGTGCTGGGCAACTGTAATCTCTGTTACTTGGGAGGCTGAGGCAACAGTATCACTTGTGCCCAAGAGTTGGAGGTTACTGTGAACTGTGACACCATGGCACTCTACCAAGGGCGACAAAGTGAGACTCTGTGTCAAAAAAATAAATAAATAAAATTAAAATAACAGCACCTTCTTTTAGACAATTTGATTTTCAATACTTGGGTAGGATTGAGGGATGGAAGAGAAGAGAAAGAAGGAAAATATTAGTTTCTACTAGGTCTTTACTAGGTCATCAAGTTCTTCCATTGCAAAGTTCAACTTTGTCTTGTGCATGGTTTTTGGAACAATGTAATTTGATGCATAGGAATGGTGTTAACTCCTAGATATTTGATTTTTCCAAGGAGAAGTAAGTAGATTGGAGTAACATCAACTGTAAGATCCTTTAGTGGACTAACTTGAGGAGATGGGGAGTCTTGACTGTTTCTTGATTATTATTATAATTACTTCTAATATTTATTTTTATAAAAAGTTATCTTAGAAATTCTCTCTCAAAATAAAGATAAATAAAATGTTACTTACCTAAGTGCAGAAAATGTAAATCCCTTCAAACCATCTTTGCACCTAAGTCAATAAAATTTACAATCATAAAACATGTTTTGAGATATAAAGTAGTATATTACATAGCTACTAAATTTTTTTTTTTTTACTAAAAATGATGTTTCGAAAGGTGAAACTCTCTTAAGGCAAAGATCTGTACAAATGATCAAACAAACAAGAATCAATGAAGGAAGTCACCTTAAGCAAAAAGATTACTATGATAATGCTTTCCTATGTCACATTAACATAACTTAGGGCTCCACTCTCACATCTGCAGGTTGATCTGCAGGTTGAAAACAGACTTAAGCAGGCTTGGAGCCTGTGGCTCAAGCGGCTAAGGCACCAGCCACATACACCTAAGCTGGTGGGTTCGAATCCAGCCTAGGCCTGCCAAACAACCATGATGGCTGCAACCAAAAAATGGTCGGGCGTTGTGGCGGGTGCCTGTAGTCCCAGCTACTTGGGAGGCAGAGGCAGGAGACTCGCTTGAGTCCAGGATTTGGAGGTTGCTGTGAGCTGTGATGCCACAGCACTCTATCCAGAGTGACAGCTTGAGGCTCTATGTCTCAAAAAACAAACAAACAAAAAAAAATAGACTTATGCAAATTCTAAGGTATCAAGACTCTTAACAAGAGGACTGGAGGGGGAGCATTCTTTATTCTTCCTGATCCCCGGGGGACCAATTTGCTGTGGAAAAAAAGAAGGCCACATACTTCTACTGGGTATTATATATAGGTCAACTGAAGGTCCTGACTTCTCTCTACTCATTAATTCAGTGAATGCAGACAATGCAGAGTTGGCAGGCACAGAAAGGCTTCAAGTTTAGTTCAACAGTTTCAACTTCAGACTAAGCCCAATTAGAACAGATAACAGCACAGGAACAGGGTTGGGGGGGAGGAAAGCCAGAAGGAGAGTAACTCAAACAGTATTAACTGAGTGCTGATTATTGCTGGACACTGTGTAGACCCTTTTTATTTGTTGTCTCAATCATTTCATTAAATTCCAATGTCTATAAACAGGTTTCTTCCTATTCCATTGGTGCACAGAGGCTCAAAAAAACAATGGAGTAACAGACCAAAAAGCAAGAGCAGTTAGAATTTGAGAGGAAAATAAATTTGTCCCACTGAAAAAGTCAGGGCTTTCTTTCATACAACCTTCTGAAACAGTCTATTCTCTTTAAGTGGGGAAGGTTCAAACTACATGGTAATTAAGAAAAAAAGTTCTCAGATCTGCAAAAACCATTTAAACTAGATCTTAAAGTGGGGACCTGACTACACTGGTTTTAATTCACCCTGTGCTGTTCAGTGTTTTCACTCTTTTTTATAGGCCTGACCACCTTACATCACAGGCTTTGGGGTATTTATTATCAAAGTTCCTTGAAGAAATGCTGTAGGTTATGTTAACATTAGACACTGGATATTCTTGGATAAAAAGCATGGCCTCCTATATAATTGAGGAATTCTTCCCATGTGTCTTTGTATGAAAGGTTACAAAGGAAAAGCACAAAAATGTAAGACATCTATCTTAATTTAAAATATACACATTTTTATCAGCAGTCATACAGAAGCTGAGAAAAGAACTTACTCCATGTACAAGGAGACATAAAACACTTCAGAACCCACTTCAATAAATAACATCATCTGCTTTGTGGCCATATTGACAGTGAGAAACATAAGCACAGAATTTAGCAAACATCCCATGTAATTTCCTAACCTACACAGAATGGGGAGAAAGGCAAAGGAATTCACACGGTAAGCTAAATATATACATGGGAAAATTCTAACATTATATTTTTTAAATTTACCTATTCTTTCTGAAGAGAGTGTTCTGCAGTAATTTAAGACCCATGATCTAGATTGCTGAGGTGATGGAAATGTTGGCTAGAGGCCCACTGACTGGAATGCAGGATATCGACTAAAAGACCATGTAAATTTACAAATAAATGTTGGTTTTAGCAAGTTATACTTTAAAAATAGCCATTTATCTTTGTGATGTTGAATACATAAAATACGTAAAGGATTCCAAAGATCTGTTCTAGTCGGGACTGCATATTTGTGACCATAAACAAAAATTTAATTGCAGTCCAAAACATCAAAAAGTAGCTTTCAAATATAAATGGAAATGAATGTGCCATTTCCCTGTGGTGGAAGTTTGGTTCTCTCAGGAGAGTCCTGTGGGAAGCACCACGCGTTGACATCAGTCTTAGCATGGATTCCAAAGGGGCTATTCTTCTTCTCATTCATGTGTATAAGCTTGTGAGTGTCATCGAGGGTCAGATGTCTATGTCAAAAAAACAAAAAAGTAATTATTCCCATAAAAAGAATCTCTAGGCGGGTAACATGGCCCTGAACTTTGACACCAAGAGCAGTGACCAACCATTCCCCTAAGTAGGAAACACTATTGTAATCTGTGTTAATAGAAAGTAAGATATAAACATAAAAATTTAAATGAAGCAGCCCATTAGAAGGTTCCTCACTATTTTATACATTTGGTTATTATAATGTAAATAAAATCACATTTTCCATTTAAGTATTAAGCCTCACTGATTCATTCAACGATTATTAATTAAATGGCTATTATGGCAAGCATGGGCTTAGGTTCTAAGCATGCAGCAGTGAACAATAGAGAATTCTTGCTTACAGACAGTTGACAGTGTAACTGAAGAAAAAATAAATAAATATATCATACGGTGATAATCACTATGACCCCCTCCCCAAAAGGAGAAGAAAACTAACATCAATAACAACAGCAAACCCCCTGCAACAAAAAGGAAGAAAAAGTGATGCAGTCAGGCTTCATTTATCTTACATAGCGTAGTCAGAGGGGCCTCTTTGAGGTAACATCTGGAAATCTGATCAGAAACCTTAATGAATTGAGGGAAGAGCATTTCAGCTTGAAGCAATAGCAAATATAAAGCCATGACCAGCAGTCTGTGTGTGGCATATAAGGAGAGCAGCAAGCAGATTAGCACAGTTGGAGCAAAACAGGGAAGGGGCGGTGGGAGGAGTGGAGTCAGAGTCCAGTGGGGAAGGTGGGAGTGGTCTCCAGCCACCTAGGGCCTTCAGGCAAGAACACGGCAAGGTTCTCAGCAGAGGAGTAACAAGATCTGTCTTAAATTTTAAAAGAATCACTTTGGCTGCTGCACAGAAAATACCAACTACAAGAGGGCAAGGTTAGAATTGAGGAGGAACAAGATGACTGCAGACATCTAGATCACAGTGAGAGAGGTGGGAGAACTGATAAGATTTTGAATGTCTTTCAAGAGGAGAGCTGGCAAAATTTCTCAGTGATTTGAACATGGGGTAAAAGAGAAAGAGAGAATTTACATATTATTGAAATATTTTTGCTTTGAGCATATAGAAGGATAAATGGCTCAGGTTCAAGGAAAAAAGTGGAAAGTTTTGTTTTAGACACATTAAGTTTGAGATGTGTGCTAGCTAATGAAATAGAAATGTTAAGGAGGCAAGCAGCTGGCTGCACAGGTCTGAGGATCAAGGAAGAGGTCTGATTTGTTAAGATGTAGTTCTTAAATCTGTATGCTCAGACACACTCATTTAGGAAAAGAAAATATCCAAGGACTAAATACATTTTATTCCTTCATAACTTAAAATGCTGAAAATCTCGACAGAAGAAAGAAAAAACTTCATTTATCCTAGTAAAATCATCCTCTGATATAAAGTCTCATTTTCAAGTGTGCATAAAGTTAAAGTTAATACATTTAATTCATGTATGTATAGAGTTTTCTATTTAATCTATGCAAATGACATAAAATAACTACTATAAATCAATCCATATTTATTGAATCTCTGTGAAGTTCTGTGCTAAGGTTAAGTATAATATTAAAAAACACAGCCAGGAGGGTGGTGCCAGCCCCATATGCCAGAGGTGGCGGGTTCAAACCCAGCCCTGGCCAAAAACAGCAAAAAAAAAAAAAAAAAAAACACAGCCAGGAAGGGCTGATGTGGTGTCTCAAGCCTATAATCTCAGTACTTTGGGAGGCTGAGGTGGGAGGACTGCTTGAGGTCAGGACTTTGAGAACAGCCTGGACAACAGAGTGAGACTCTACCTCTATGAAATGTAGAAAAATTAGCTGGTTGTTCTGGCATACACCTAAAGTCCCAGCTACTTTGGTGGCTGAGACAAGAGGATTGCTTGAGCCCAGGAGTTTGAGGTTGCTGTGACCTATAATGATGCCACTGCATCCTAGCCCAGACAGTAGAGTAAGACATCACCTAAAATAAGAAAAAGAAAGAAAGAAAGCAAAAGAAAGAGCCAGAAAAGACAAGAAGGAAGAGAAATTTGCAGCATTAGATCAAACAGCTTACTCAAGTTACACAACTAACTATAGAGATTTCAGGTTGCAATTGCAAGTTACATATAGGAAAATACAAAGAAGCTTAATGCTATCCTTAGCAGAATACTATATGGGGTAAAAAAGAGAGAATTTACAAATTATTGAAATATTTTTGATTTGAGCATATAGAAGGATAAATGGCTCGGGTTCAAGGAAAAAAGTGGAAAGTTTTGTTTTAGACACATTAAGTTTGAGATGTGTTCTACCTAATGAAATGGAAATGTTAAGGAGGCAAGCAGCTGGCTGCACAGGTCTGGGGATCAAGGAAGAGGTCAAGCGTTTCAATTACAAGCATAAATGATAGTAAAAGAAAATCCACTGAAGCGGGAGGATGGCTTAAACCTGGGAATTCGAGGCTGCAATGAGCTATGACTGAGCCACTGCACTCCAGCCTAGAAGATACAGTGAGATTTAAAAAAAAAAAGAAAAGAAAAGAAAAAGAAAGAGAGAGATAGAAAAGGAAAGAAGGGAAGGAAAGAGGGACTGATTTTGCTCACTAAGATTTCTTTTCCCCCTGTGCTTAACTTCATGAATTTACTTCCAAAAAATACCATCACCTGTATTACAACACTGTACCACCAGATGTCGCTAGAAAACTGTTTTTGGAAGAATTTCTGGCTCTTTGATGTGACATATATAGTAAGTATTTCATTGCAAGTTTTCCTCTAAAAACACATTTACAGGGCTCAAAAATGTTACTAATTTTAATTAAATTGCTATAAATTTTCCCAAGTAAATATCGTGATATTAGACTTTTAATTATGGGTGATAGATGCAAAAGATACACAAAACTTTAAAATACTTTTTCAGAGACAATGCCTAGGATTAGTGAAAAAAAATCATTGTATGGGCTGCACCTGTGGCTCAAAGGAGTAGGGCGCTAGCCCAGATGCCGGAGGTGGCGGGTTCAAACCCAGCCCTGGCCAAAAACTGCAAAAAAAATAATCATTGTATGAATGAGGACACAGATGCTGATCGTGACTTCTTAACCAACCTTGAGTAAATCACTAACTTTAGAACTCAACCTCTTTGTCTATTAAGAGACTAGAAGTAAATGACCAGCAGAATTAGCTGAATAGCTGATTTCTAATTCTGAAATTTTATCATTTTATTTCATGCTAGTTGTATTATTAGAAATCATAATGGAAAATAGAATGAATTCTTCTAAATCCCTTATGATGTAAAAAGAGAAATGATCTCATTAACATCAATAATAAAAACAAAAATATTCGAATAAAAACTACAGATTTGTCTTGAGATTATTGGTTGCTGCTAAGATTGTTACACTCGCTTATCAGTTTACAGTATTTATTGAGGTGGAGCTTTTCCTTGCAAAGGTTTAAAGAGAAACTTTTCTTCTTTAATTTTAAGGACAAAAGACCAACTACTGGAATAGATATAAAGTGTCACAGAAAGATCCATAAAAAAGACTTAAGTAAAAAAAGCTATTCTACATAAAGAAATAATCTTATTAATGATAAAATATTACATGATTGCTATATTTAGCTTCAATGCTAGAACATTAATAGTATTAATAGTAAAATATAAAATGTTTATTATAAACATATGGAATGTTATAGAAAGAACTCTAAAAGGATACATACCAAACTGTGGTTAGTGGGCTGATCACTGAAGTTGGATGAGTTCAGAGACATGAAGGAAAATATAACTTTTTACTTTCTATACTACTATATAATTTACATGTTTACAATAAGAACAAATTTATATATTATTTGTGGAATTGTTTATTTTATTTTATTTTACTTTTGTAGAGACAGAGTCTCACTTTATCACCCTCGGTACAGTGCCGTGGCGTCATGCAGCTCAGAGCAACCTCTAACTCCTGGGCTTAGGCGATTCTCTTGCCTCAGCCTCCCAAGTAGCTGGGACTACAGGAGCCTGACAATTTTTCCGTTTTGCAGTTCGGCCGAGCCCGGATTTGAACCTGCCACCTTCGGTAAATGGGGCCGGCACCCTACTCGATGAGCTACAGGCACCTCCCGAAATTGTTTAATTTTAAAAATCAATTCTTGAACACTTAGAAAACAGATTAGGTAACGTAAAAGTTAGGCATGTTTGTTCCACCAACACAATGTCAAAAGAAGGTAAAACTCCAACTAATCAACTTTACCAATTAACATGCTGTAAAGTTTTGTTAGAGAGAGGCATAAAACTACTCACTAAAAAGAAATGGTTTAAACTGGAATTTTCTGAATTTATGATCCTATTGAACAGGGATAATTAGGTGACTACAATTATAAAACAGAAACATTTATTAAGTATTAACTGGGGCACGTCTGAGTTCTTTTGGCCTTTTTTACTCATTGAATTGGTTAGAAAGAAACTCAACTATTGGTTAAATATTATGTAATCTATCTTTATTCACTCAACAATTAATTGAGCAACTAATATACAGAAGACATTATGCTGCTGATCATTTGAGAAATTCAAAGACAGGTTTTGAGACACTTAACACTCTATTGTCCCCTATGAGTTCAGCTTTGAATTTCTTTCATCTAGCATTTTATATCACCTATCTCCTTAAATTATTTGAGAAAAGTACTACATCCATGCAGGATAAGCACAATTAAAGATGTGAAAAGATCAGAAAAAACAAAGACAAACGGGATTTGCACATTGATAATTCTGAAAATATTCTATTCTACTTTGTATTACTCACTCAGTATCAAAATAACTTTTTGTGAGCACAATTATTTAAGATATAAAAGGATGAAAATTTAAGAGTTAACATTTTTAGTGGACTTATAAAAGAATCACATGAACTTGATTATAAGTAACAGTTACAGAAAAATAGTTGGAACTTCAAAATTTTTATGTCATTGATACTAAAAGCACAAATCTATTTGGAATAAATACAACTGCAAAGTTTACTTTTAAAGTCAAAAAGGAACCAGCATACCCATTTCAATGCCTCTAATTTTTAACTCAGTTGTCTTCATTCTAAAGAAAGCTTAAGCAATTTTATGTAGCTTATGTTTAAGTTAAATTTTTATTTGTTTTTGAAAACCTACATGAAAGAATAAACAAAACTAGTCATTCATTTTCCTAATCCATTTTCAAGTGTAGAAGCTCACTGAGTAGTAAATTATATTTTAGTATTTGAAATGCAATCAATAATTACAGATTTTGATTGAGACTTGCTTATCATAAGAATTCCAAGAAGAAAACTGATATGAAATTAATTTCGGACATTTTGGTTTTGTTTCAGAAACTCTTCAATGTCCTAATACAAATGAATACTCTGATAGGTTAAATCTATTATTGCAATTTACTCTTCCAAATTTGTGGTGTGTGGCTAAAATGCAGCACATTGCTTACATATATACAACAGTTTTTTCTTCTTATGTCTACTATCATTTGAATAATAAAACAGACTAAGAGTTCAGTATCAGGCTATATTTAAGACTCAATATAAATAAATAATAATTAGTGTAATATTCCTATTTTAAGAAAACTCACATACAAAAAATCTAAAGTTGGAACAGCAACAAATTAAGACATTTGGATAAGATAAAAGTTTGTTTGTTTAAAGGATAGATATCTTCAAAATAATTTTCAATAGGATTCCTTTAAATAGTGAGTTTTCACAGTTCATTAAAAATATTTTTGATTGTGATATAAATATTTTACAGTACATTTATTTCATACTGACTAGAACAGTGATATTTGGCTTTGCCCTCAAGAACACAAGGGAAGTTGCCCAAGCAGGCAGCAGTTATGGGTAATCAAGTGAGATTGTAAGTCCCCCGATGATTATTGTGCACTTTTTCTGGCGTATCCCAAATATAAATTGGAAACAGTTGGACTCAAACTTACAGTAACAATTCCAATAGAATCAGATTTCTCCTTAAACTTTGAGAAGCTGGAACTGTTTTTGCTTTAAAAGCCAAACTAGGAAGGTCATGCTCCGACCTGCCTTCAATTGGTAAGGGACCAAGAAACACCCTCAGACTGTTTCTATAAAAAATGTTAATTAGGATAAATTTGCCTCTCAAAACGAACTGGTAACAGTAATGCTGGTCAAACTTTAAATACTTGTAAAAGGAGCAAAGTATGGTTTCATTGGACCTAAACTGAAAGGCCTGTTTGCAGTTCCCAAGCAAATGCTATTGTTTAGACTTGATAAATTAACTATACGCAACAAGCAAATAAGATCAAAATTGTGTTTCATACAAATCCAAGGAAAAACTTAGCAAGTGTTAGAAAATCATGGTGCTGCTAGGAACCAAAACTATTTACATTAAACAAAATTATAACCACATCACTGAACCAATCTATCTTTTAAAGACCTCAAGATAGGCTCCTATTTTAATTTTTTTCCCTCTTCTATAATGGTTGTGAAAAATACGAAAACAAATGTTTTCAATTAAATAGAACGTTTGAATACACATTAATTTATTTTCAAATGCATACTGGTATCTCTGTCAGTACAATAATATCCCAATTCATTTTCATAGTGAACAAAATTAGTAGCTATTTGAAACTATAATATTAGGCTATAATTTTTGATAAATTTGTGCTTATTTAATGTCAAAGTTCAAAACTAAAATAAAACATGCAAGTCCTAGCAATGAAGCAAAAACAACATTTTGGAAGATTTTGGAAGCTATTACTATTTGCTGGTTAACTTAAACTTACAGAGTACCCTGACTCTAAAAGAAAAACATTAATTTCAAATATTCCAAAGCTTACCTACTTACTCAAAGATTGCAGACTTCATTTGTGGTATGTATAATAAAAATTGGGAAAGTCAACACACACACTGGAATCTTGCCGGCCTACAGAATGGTATTAGAAAAATGGAACACTGGAACTTAAGTAATCTGAGAAAATTATATAGATTAAGAAACCAAGGAAGAGGGAGGTTAAATGGTCTGCCCCCAAACAGCTTTTGGTCCCAGACATCTTCAGACAATAATAAATTCATTCTAGTCAACTAATTTCTCTGCCTGCTCAAGTCTCCAGCGTGAAGAGGAAATACTACATACTACGAAGAGGTAAAGGGATCTTTCTTTTTTTGAGACAGAGCCTCAAGCTGTCACCCTGGATGGAGTGCCGTAGCATCACAGCTCATAGCAACCTCCAATTCCTGGGCTCAAGCGAGTCTCCTGCGTCCGCCTCCCAAGTAGCTGGGACTACAGGCGCCCGCCACAACGCCCGGCCATTTTTTGGTTGCAGCCATCATTGTTGTTGGGCAGGCCCAGGCTGGATTCAAACCCGCCAGCTCAGGTGTACGTGTCTGGTGCCTTAGCCCGTTGTGCCACAGGCGCTGAGCCAGGTAAGGGGATCTTTAACTAACTAAAGGAAACCACAGATCACCTGAATGAAGGTAGAGAACCATGGTCTTTCAATTGATAGTACATAAAAACTTTGTACTGTAACAGACAAAGGGCACAGACAGCTTTAAAGGAACGAAATGGCCAGTTCCTCACTCCCACATGTTCTCTTATCTAAACAATCAGCTTGAGAGTGTACTTTGGTCAAGAGTCCACACCTGCTTCTCTTATCCACCTCCCCTTCACAAAAGCTATTTTTCATATCAGAAAAACAATTCTTGGTCCCCAATTCGGACACATTGAATTAAAAAACTAAATCGCCTCATGATTTTGATGCACATTAAAGTGGAGAACCACTGAGCTAAGTTACGTTGCAGTAAAATTTCAAGGGCTTTTAACAACAAAAGTTTATTTCTCACATCCACATCAAGCAAGGCTCATGGCTTAACTACATGCATCTTTACTTTTTACCTTAGGGACATACAGGCACATCTATTTGGAACTGCTGATTATTGGGGCAGAGGAAAGAAAACAGACTATAGTTAAGCGTGTTCTGCGTAAAGCTTTTGCTCATAAATAAACATAAATCACTTCTACTCATATTTCCTTAGCCAAAACAAGTCCTAAGGCCAGGTATACTGTCAACAAGGAGGGGCAGCAAGGGTTTTTGAATAATAACATAGTGTGTACCACATAGGCCAGGCATATAATTATTAAAGATCAACTGTATTTTTTTATAGTATTTAAGGGAAATACAACTCCCTTTTTCCTCCTAGAATACCATCATCAAATACCATTAGTCTTTTTTCACAATAACTTCAATCTTTCACTTTATGATAATATTAAAAATCTTTCTGGTACTGCTCCCAGAAATAGGCTTGTCTATTAAACATTAGTTAGTATTTTATAACACATGCAAACACATAAATGTATGTGTCTGGATGTATTCCGAGTGTCCTTTTTTGAAATGATTAAAAGCATTCAGGAATTACACATAGTTCAATTATGTATCCCAAGTGGCTAGAATAGCATTCAACACATATTTCACTCAGTAAGTATGTGATAAAAGAAAGAAAAATTTATCTGTGTGGGGACTAAAAACAACTGCATTGTATAGTAATAATATTTCTAATTGGGTGGCAAGTTTCTTGGATTTGTTTTTTTATTGTAATTCTAGGGTTTTGTTTTATTTCAATTTTCAGATTCTAAAGATAACTGTTTATTTTTAAATCAGCTATCAGTACCCATTAACAACCTCCAGTGATCATCCTTAGCACACATTTGCATTAGTTTCTTTATGCTGGCAATTTGGCATGAATTTACACTTAGATATAAATATGCATATCCTAAATAGGGAACATCAATATTTTCTTAATCAGGAGCTATTTTTAATACCCCAAATGAAATACAGCAGTTATTATAATATAAAACTATCAAGTCCAAAAGACAGGAACAGGGATGCTGCTGACAGACACACTGTCATCCAGCAAAAGAGGTGAGACCATCAAGTTTGTAGGTCAAGGCATTGTTCACCCTCATTCACCACGTATTTACTCATTCGTGAGGTTAAATATTGCACAGATATTTACGAAGACTTGGCTATGTACCAGGCAGGTTGCCAAGTGCTGGGGACAGCCACCGTCCTGTCTTCCATAGGATACACAATAATGATCATACTTTATAGAAAATACTTTAACATAAAGTCCACAGTGCTACAGGAGCCCAAGGGAGGGGTGCCTAACCCTGGCTTTGGTGAGACCAAAGCTCTCCAGAAAAGGTGCCCTGTGAGGTGCTAGATCATAATGGGAGAAGTGGAGGAAGAAAGCAGGGAGGCACAAGATACACGCGTGTGCTTAGAGAAAAGAGAACACTGGGTATTCCGAGAACTGAGGAGGTTCAACACGACTGCAGCGTAGAGGCTCGGCAGCCAAACGGAGAAAGACTGGCTCGGATCACCTCATGCCAACTCTACCTCTAAGGCAACAGGTCCCACTCCCCAGAGAAATAAAATGACCAGATCAGTATTTAACAAAAATATTCCAGTTGTAACTTCCATGACTTAACTGCTGAATCCCACCCTACTGTTTATTTCTAAATTGTAATCTCACTAGTAGTATTTGTTTAAACTTTCTAAATGACAACCTAAAAACTGAATTCTGTTGAAAGCAAAAGACATTGAAATCTTCTAAAAGCCTAGTATTTTCTTCAAGATAAAAGATTAAACCACACATTAACTTTAAGATAGATTTTAATAACTTTTGATAGGTTAACAAATTAGCTTAAAAAATAATAAAACTATAACTAAATAAAGATGTCAAAGATAAAATATCAAACTTAATGAGACCATAAAATTCAGATAATCAATATAAGTTGCAAAAAGTAAAATCTCAGCACCTTACACATAATAAAGGTCAATTTCTTGTTCATCACCGTACAATGGGCAGTCATCTAGGCTGCCCCTGACAACACACAGTAACCTCATTTCAGTCAACGATATGTGGTAATGCAGTCCTGGATAATGCTCTGTACATATGTGATTAATAAGGTCACATCATTTATTTATTAAGAGGACAAGGAAAACACTACCAATAAGTCATATTATATCAGAAGGAGTAAATTATACACTGTTTAATTTACACTATGCCCAGAAAACTGTGAAGCAATTGTTATTCATTTACACAATCATTTATTTGTTCAATAAGAAATTATTAAGCAGAGTTAAAATGGAGAATTGTAGATTCAAGAGAATAAGTCATTTAAATTTTGTATTGTTTCTCTATTTTTAAAATGCAAATAATAGAACTCACATTATATGATTACTGTACTAAGTGCTCAACAAATGTTACTTATTACTACAATAAACACAATACAGAGATGGGGGTGTGGCAGGTGCTGTGTCAAGCACCAGTACTGTAAGAAAAATTTAGCAGTCTGCCCCTATCAAGCTCATAGGCTTACAGCCCGAGGTGAAACAGTGAGCCACAAAGAGCACAAACAAGTGCAGACAGCACCTGTCCTAAAATTAACACCGCTATCTAAAAGAGTCATCAGTACAGGCATCCCTCCAAAAATACAAACTAATCATGTTAGTGCACAATTATTTACAAGTCGAGGATAATACCACATCTAATATAATGATCAAATGAAAAAATGACTGAACTGGAAAGCAGGTCATGGATACGGGAATGCATAAACAAACATGCATGTATACACACACATACACGTAATGTATGCATATAAACTTCTCATACTAGTGTATCAGAATAACTGAATTGGTTACACATCTAAGATTAAAGGAATACGTGAACCAGAGTTGTGCTGCTCTCAAACTCAAACTCTGATGGAGTTATCATTCAAGTTTTGAAAGCTATCTACTCTTCTTAAGCTATTTGATCTCATAGAGCATCAGTTTCCCCAAATGTAAAATCTGATAATGTTACTTAACATCAAAAAGTTATGAAAATCAAAGAACATAATAGACATAGAGTCTGAAACAGAGGAAAATGCTCAATAATAATGTATTGAGGATTAAATGTTTTTGATAAAAGACCAATAAAAATCTTAAAACTACTCACTGAACATAAGGTTTAAAACCTTTGGAATTATAATTTTAAGATGACATGTTGACAAATCAGCCCCAGGGAAAGAGTAAGTGATAGTCAGAAAAGACCATCACAAAGGATTTAGCAGGGGGAAGGTGTGGAGAACAGGCTCCTGAAATTCAGTCTCCTCTGGAGGATTCCTGGGGAATCTTGTGTTCGATGACCCCTGTCAGCCTCACATCTCCACTTTTATGGATCTTTTTGGGGGTGAGTTGGGTGGGGGAGGGAAGAGTAGGTGACTGGTTATAGAAATGCCCTAATTATTTTGAAAAGCTTTTAGAAAAAAAAGCTTTATTTTTTTCTTCAAGCTTTATTAAAAATAAAACGCTACAATAGACAGAAAATAAGAATAAAAATGTTTTAATCCCTAAACCTATTTGGAAAAATGAGAAACTAAGTTTCTAAATATACCCATAAAACATGAGAATGACTTTATATGAAACAATCATGCCATCTTTATGTACATATCTTTAAAAAATGTAACGTAATCGTGTGTGCCCTTATATTAACTTAAAATAAAAATAAATTAATTACTTTAACAAATAAGTAAATAAACTATTAAAAAAAAAAAAAAACTTACGTGACTTGCCTAAATGAAGACTGGAAAGGAATCTAAGGTCATCGAAAACTATATGGCCCAACCATATGCTTTCAAAGGTGCCCCTTAGTGTTGCAAATAGTTGAGTTCAATAAACAAAAGTAAAGCCCTCTGGAAGTTATTTCTTAGATATTAATCATGTGGCATTCATAAAATCCTAGAGAAAAAAGACAGACAGCTACTCCTACTTGAGCAATGTTTCATTTACTTTATCAGAGCCAACAACATTAATGACTTAGATAATGGTCTTAAGGTTATCATGGATTTTAACAGAAATCACTGGTTCATCTGCAAACAGGCCAACATACATATAACAGCGTAATATCCTGAGAGGTCAATTCTTTTCTTTCTAATGAGCATTCTTCTCCTGTTTTAAACTCCACAATTGACAGACTCTGAGAATCTGATTTTTAATTCTAGTTCTTTCACTAAATAATCACAAGACCTTAAAAAAGAAACTTATGTTTCTGAGCCTTAGTTTTTCCAAATGTGATAATAAAAGACTGAACTTAATAGTCCTTAAGATTCCTTACAACTTAAGAACTCTGACACAAAAGGTCATCCAC
The DNA here is from genome assembly GCA_963574655.1 of Perodicticus potto. NCBI lineage: Eukaryota > Metazoa > Chordata > Mammalia > Primates > Lorisidae > Perodicticus > Perodicticus potto. The sequence continues at coordinate 38,533 of CAUYRH010040401.1, forward strand.
AAACTTTTTTGATGTGCTCATACTTGATATGGTCCCAATGTTATTTGAGGTCTCAAATCAAAGTACTATAATTGAATTAGTACTAAAATTATATGAGAGATTGGAACATTCAAATCTAAAGAAGCAGTGAAGCTATCCCCTTATATGTTCTTAGTAGAAAAAAGTTACTTCTACTCAAAGTAAAAGAACTTCTAATAGTCTATAACATTTCTTTTTGTAGAAATTACAAGTTCGGGAGAATTATGTATAGCAAATCACAAGACAGTACTCTATTTATATTTGTTATAAGCCGATTCTCTACAACATGCTCTTGGTTTATTAGCTTCAAATGGTGAAATATACCCATGCAATATTTGACAGAAAAATGTCTTAGAATAGTAAGTGTACATATAATCTAGTATTTAACAGGAAGATTATCTTAGAATATTTAATGAGCCTACATCTAGAAATATTTTAAAATATTTAAAGGAAACTAACAATGTTTTATATTTTACACAGTATATTAATATGCATGTGTGTGCTAATATTCATATATGTATAAACATGTATGTATTTTTACACACATACCTTTAGAATTATATATGTTCCTTTTTATAGATGGGTAAAACTGATGTATCAGCACAGTTCTAGTTATATCTTAATTCCTTCCTCAAACACCATCCTAGCTAGTTAGTGACCATTCCTTATAATTCTCAATTTTCCTCTGCATATGCATTATGAATTGAAATGTTCCCTGAGTCAAAAGCAATACAATTATTTCAAAATGCAGAAAATAATTTTCTCTTTATTGCTACATGATTAGGATTCTCTGAGCTTCGCAGTAAAGGAGAATGCAAGGAAAACCTTAAAATCCCAACTAGATTGGTTTTTCTCACTCTGAGACTCAAACTTAGTGCAAAATTTGTTTGCATGTGTGGGCTATATTTTAGGTTTTCAGTATCCTGCCAGACAAACACTTAATACACAGAGGTTTGAATTATTTGTTTAATTTTTGGCAACAGTGTATCAAAACTCAACATCCTTAAAGTTAGTCAAGTGCCTTTGCCTAAAACATATGGTCACCCAACAGCCAAGTGTTTGACAAGCGGGTTTGGCCTGGAGAAGCCTGAGACGGTTGCTTGCTCCTAAATATAGGCATTCACTTTTGACTTCATGCCAAGGCTTGTTCTGTGTCTCAGTTTTGTAGGAGAAAGGAAAGGAATTCAAGCTTCAGAGGCAAAATTCCAAGAGGATAAAGAAGAGAGATCAGTGAAAACACAAAAGACAACCATATAGCAAAGTACAATAAAATAATATTCTTGTATGCAAGTCTTTGAAACAAAATTACCCAATGTAATAGTAACTCTTTACATGCTTCATTGTAATAGAAAAAAATAGGGTCTGAAGATGGAGGCAAAGGATTCTCAGATACTCACTCAATAAGAAAAAAATAAAGAAGAGGAATTTAAAGATCATTTGCCTTAGAAACACATAGGATGCCTCTTAGAACTCTTCAGGGGAAAAGAAGAGTTCTTCAGCCATCAGTTCACTTACAACCCTGGCGATCAATGGGGTGACAGATTTCGCAGCCAGATCGCTCCCACTTCCCAGTTCACTTACAAATCACGTTTAGTAAATATCTCGTCCAGCCTTCTTTAATTTGAGGACATGGAGTTGAAAATATGGTGTTTACTTTTCATTCACTTCCACCATTTATTCTATACGAGTTAACACAGAACTTTTGCCACAAGACCTCTAAAGCCCAAGAAGATATTTAGCAGATTTTAGTCTTTCTGAAAGAGTAAGTTGGAGAGTAGGAACACACTGTGGAACCTGCCAAGGACCCGTGTGAGGCAGAGCCCTGGGGATTAACCAACAGAAACATGGAGGGAACTGGCCAGAGAGTGTCGTGAGCCACATCTGTGAAGTGCAAATTCTGAATTTAGCCCTGAAAGTCTGTAACTCACAGAGTTACAATGCCATTTCAGCTTTGCCTGTTAGCAAAGCGAATAGTTGACAGAATAGCTAGAACTGGGCCCAGGAGTATGTAGGAAAGAAAGCAGTCACTGAGAAGGGTTTGTTCAGCAGTTTTCAGACTTGAAAATTCTGTTGACAATTCTAGCTTGGGAAGGCAAAGCTTCCTGAATTATTATGACCAACCCACTCTAAAGACTGGTCTGGAGACATCTGTTTCCCAAGACAGTGTAAAATACCTTTCGTGAATGTTACATCTGGTATCTTTGTTTAAAAACATTCAAGTTTCACTTAACTTTTGCCAGAACACTTGAGACTACCTCTATCTACATAGTTAGCACAGAACTCAAAAGTCCAAAGTAAACAGTGTTTACCAAACAGTCTTGGAGAAAAATCCCAATAGCAATAAGGAAGGGTCCCAAAACCCTAAGAGCAAATTAGTTAATATGTTTATGACTCAGTTTCCTCCTCTGTAAGATGGGGGTGTGTGGCCTCCTTTAAAATATTGTGGTGAACATAAAATAAAATGAAAGAATATATAAATCATTTCTTAAGAGCAATGCCTAAAACACAATAAATATTCAATATATGTTCAGTTCCTTTCTCCTTTTCCCTTGAATCTTGTTTCCTATAATTTATAGCATTCTCCCTTTTCTCCCCTTGGTGTTTAGAACTTTTTTCTGAATCTATGACTTCAGTCTTTACAAATCTTATTCCAAGTTTCAAGTGATAATTTCTATTTTGAGAGCAATTTTATCTGTTCATTCTATTTTTCTTTGTAGCTATAGTCTGTTAGAAGGACTACAGATTGATAAAACCAATAATATCAATAAATAAAGGAAAGAAAAGAATCTGGAATAATAATAGCAAAAAATAAAGAATACTAGAAAAGTATAGCACCCTTAAAATTAACTATTGTCAAGAAGACTGAAAAGAAATCTCTGAATAAGATCACAGGTGAATAAAGACATCACCTATACGGTGTTTTATTTAGTACTCAAAAAATAACGTTTACAGATAAAATGATGGAAGCTTATAAATCAAGGTGAGTGTCTTGCCCAGGAGTGCTCAGCTAATAAAATGAGGAATCAGAATTAGAATCTAGGTTTTGTTTGTTTGTTGCAGTTTGGCCGGGCCGGGTTCATACCCGCCACCCTCAGTATATGGGGCCGGCACCCGACCCAGCGAGCCACAGGGGCCGCCCAGGATCCAAGTCTTTGACTCTCGATCCTGCGTCCGTTTCTACTATGCGATCTCAGTCCTCGTGAAGATAGAACCACAGGGACGGAAAGCTTTGAATGGAATAAACCGAATCATTGAGATAAACTAATAAATTTTAAGGTTTTAACCATAAAAGGATGAAGAAAGGCAAAGTAACAGCGTACCAGGTAGGAAGCTCCACCCTTCACAAATGAGAAGACCTAGGCACAATGAAAAGCTTAAAGGCCAAATCCTTCCACAGCAAAAGTGGTTTGGAGCATCTGAGACAGAAAGGATTTTCCAAGAGCTCTACGTTCCAAAATGGCATACTATAAAAATCCTTACTAGAGCCTTCAACATTATAGCAATTAAAAATAACATGATACTTCCAGGAAAAAAACCAGAGAGCATCAGTCAGAATCATTACAGCGCTGGGGCCGTAAAGGTCCGTCAGATTGTCTTGTATCTTCGGGAGCAGGGCTGTCCAACAGAAATAGAATGCAAGCCACACGGAATTTAAAATTTTCTAGTAGGCATATTTAAAAAAAAGAGGTGAAATTAATATTAACGATACATTATACTTACTCTATCTAAGATATTATCATATTAATAATAATATAAAATTATAAATATTTGTTTTTTTTCCATATTGAGTCTTTGAAATCTGGTGTGTGCTTTATTCTTACAGCACTCTACATTGGAACTAGCCACACTTCAAGTGCTCAACAGCCATATGTGGCCAGTGGCTACTGTACTGGACAATGCCGTTTTAGACAATCACAAAAGTAATGTAGCCGGTAGATGTCAAGTGACTTTCTAAAGATCAAGATAAATAGGCTGGTAATAAGATGTGTGATATAACTGTCTTCTGTTCGTTGGTATCAGAACCATGGAAACATCACAAAAATTCAGATAAGTTAATGTCACCACACCATAGCTTGAGGGAGCTGGTTACTGATCAAACCCAACAGTTTCTAAACCAGTAAGACCGTGTTACAGACATTTTTTTGGTGGTGATATATAATTTTCAAGGGGGCTTTTCTTGTAAGGCAGCGCTTCTCAACCTGTGGGTTGTATGAAAGGGTCACAGCATTAGGAAGGTTGAGAACCGCTGTTCTAAGGACTGTCATCAAGAAGGAAGTGATCACAATGACGTTTCTAAAAGTAAAGCCATAGGTAACTGAAACAGCCAATTTCATGAAAAGCATTTTATACATGAGAGAAACAGAGTTAGAATTAATTCAGACATTCTTTCAGGCATATATGACTCGAATCTGAAAAAAACCTAAAAGTTTTCGTAAAAAAGAAAAAACTTATAGGTACCCCATGATTGCATTAACGTACACAGCTACGATTTAATAATAAAAAAAAAAAACAAAAAAAACTTACAGGGGAATAAACAGAAATCTGTACCCTGAGAATATGATGGCTGACATCAAATTAGAAAATGTTGTGTCATAATTTTTTTAAGTTTACAACATTATAAAAGTTATAAAACTTATGTAATAATAAGCAGAAAAGGTTTGACAAGTCATGTAAGTAAAACTTATATGTGAAATTGTTTACACTTGGGTGCCTAAAATAAAAAAAGCAATAATTCACAGAAACTAAACATCATAACCAATATTGTAATTTCCCTTTAAGAACAGTGCGTCCTGGAATACAGATAGTTAAGTCTTATTTACTTGTACAGGAAAAAGCAAATATGACAAATCCTCTGGTAAGAAGGAAGAGAAGTCTGTCTTTCCCATTAAAAGAGGTTGCAACTTCCAAATTAGAAGCCCTAAAGACAGTTCTTTTGCCATAGATTGTGGTACTTTTCTTACAGAATGCAACCGAATACTATTGATTTAGCTAACTGAAACTTTAAATGTACATACAAATGGCTTTTTAAAAAACATAATCCTTCCTTAAAATTAGGCACTTTAAAAGGCAAATTTTGGCATCTATAATCCTATCTGAATCACAAATGTAGGCATAACTTGTTATTTTTAACATGAAAATCTAGGGAAAAGTATTAGAAACGTAGAAAAGCAAAGAACTTAAACTGTTTAAGAAAAACTGGGATAGGCATCTTAAGCAGAATTGTCTTTCCAATCTAGATGCTATCTGAAACTTAGACTTCTAAGAGAAAAACCTCAAACAGCTGGAATCCAGCTTAAATACACAGAATAAATCACTTCTGACGGAAATTCACTCTAAAAAGCTCTAATCATGTTTCCACAAGCAACAAAACAAACAAAACAAAGAACATTAACAACATTAGTAAACTGGGTTTACTGACTGTGCAGCAAAAGAAAAAAAATACACTAGCAAAGAGGAGACAGAATAGAATTCTTCGTGGAATCCATGACCACACATTTAATATTCTTGATGCTAAAGGTCAGAATATTTTTCCTAATACACCGTGAAATAAAGATTAAGAAGTTTTCACCTTTTAAATTACTTATTGGAAACTTTAGGTCATCTAAAATGTGATCTTTGATAGATAAAGAGTGTGCAATGATAAGCCGTGTAAATATTCACATTTAGACTATCTTTACTAGGAACTTAAGATCCCTTGGAAAAAAACCAGACTTTACTTAGCTATCCTGTCCTCCAGAGAACAATGACTTTTAAAAAAATAAAAATATTGATTTTTGAACATTTAGTTTCATGTATTAGCTTATTAAACATAAAATCCTCTACTTTAATGAAAATGTTTATATGCTATATTACCAAAAGCAATCATGAAACCCAGACTCGGAGTAAAATAAGAAATAAGTTTAACTATATGAACCTTACTTATTCTTATCTCCAATGGACAAAAATACCTTTCTGAGAAAGTGCTTTTTCCTCCAAAATACTTTTTTTCTTTTTCTATATAATAAAACCCCCATAACCATGTGAAATCAGATATAGCATGTTTTCCATTCTTTAAAAAAGGGTGGGCTAGAATATTTATTTTCTATGAAAAGGAAAAATTAGGGAGCAACTTCCTTGTTATCATTTAGGACTTTTTCTGTTGAAAATTGGATCTTTTCCTACGTATCTGGGCAGCGCCAGTGGCTCAAAGTAGGGCGCCGGCCCAATATACCAGAGGTGGCAGGTTCAAACTCAGCCCCCGCCAAAAACTGCAAAAAAAAAAAAATAAAATAAAATAAAACAAATTGATGAGAATTTTTTCATTCTCCACGTGCAACAACTACAAATCCAACTAAAAAAAGACTGCCCTTTATAAGCCTATTAATGATACATACTTACAAAACATATGTTATGTGACTGTGTAACTAGGTCTCACTTACCAGCTTATGGAAGGGCCTTAGGCTGGTGGAGAACTGTAAGCACATACGAGCTACTCGCTTTCCTTTTTTGTGTGTTTCACCCTTACATATGCCACTAGTGACAGGAATCCCACTCTAACCTTCCTTGATTCTTGTCCCCTGATGTGTGCCACTTACTAAAATTCTCAGTTCAAAATGTATTGATATAAATCAGTGTTAAAGTCCAGTCTGAAAAGAAGTGAGTACCAAGGACGGTGCCTCATAAACTCACAGCAACTCGCCCCAATAGGTATTCTCCATTTCTACTTTATTTTTTTTATTTATTTATTTATTTATTTATTTATTTATTTATTTATTTGAGACAGAGCCTCAAGCTATCACCCTGGATAGAGTGCTGTTGCATCACAGCTCACAGCAACCTCCAATTCCTGGGCTCAAGTGAGTCTCCTGCCTCTGCCTCCCAAGTAGCTGGGACTACAGGCACCCGGCACAACGCCTGGCCATTTTTTGGTTGCAGCCATCATTGTTGTTTGGCGGGCCCAGGCTGGATTCGAACCCACCAGCTCAGGTGTATGTGGCTGGCGCCTTAGCCCGTGGAGCCACAGGCTCCAAGCCTCCATTTCTACTTTAATAACAAAACCCCAATTTCTTGTCAGGCATATTGCTATCCTGAATAAAGACTATAATTTCTAACTCATATAGCAGTGTGACTAAGTTCTAAATAATGAGATGTGAGCAGAAGTTTTTGTGGGCTTTGTTTAAAGAAAGCTGACTTAGATAGGAGGAGCCATTTTCCCCCTTTTTGCCATTCACTTTCCTTCCGGCCTGTAAGACAGATGTAATGGCTAGAGTTCTAGCAACCATCTCAGCATGTGAAGTAACCTTAAGAATGAGACTGATTCACCAGAGTGGTAAAGGAGACAGTGGCCTAGGACGTAATTACTGTGAAGTTACCTTATCAGCCTGCATTGCTCACTTCCAGCCTCCTTTTATGTAAGAAATACATTTCTCTCATTTATGCCATTGTATTTTCTTTTTTTTTTTTTTTATTTTAAGCTCAGAACCTAATCCTGAATATTGTATATGGACTGAGAAAATAAGAAATAGAATGGAGGAAAAGTTTTATTTTTTTATTGCTTATATTGCTCTTGACAGCACACAAAATAGTACAGCAGAATGATTAAGAGCACGGACTCTGGAGCAGATAGCTTGGTCGAGACCCTGGCTCTGCCACCTTCTAGCTGCGTGCCCTAGGGCAAGTTAGATAATCTTCTCCGTACCTCAGCTTACCTACCTACAAAAATGGGATGGCTATAACGGTGCCTACCTCATAGGATTGTTTTGAAGATCAATGAACATATGTACAGTATTTAAACAGTACTTAGCATAGTGTTATATATGTGTTAGCTATCATGATTACTATTTATACTTCTAATAATAATTAATAGTCTTTATTATACATTTATATTTCAATGTTAAATGGACTTGAGGAAATGCAGCCAAATATATCTGCTTAATACGAGGTAGTCTGCTCCAATAGGCAAATTTAGAGAGTATTACCAAGAAATAATAAGGGGATCATTAGACAAGAAAACCACTTTTATTAAATTTTACCATTGAAGAGATTACATAATTGATTATTTATAAACCAAATGCTAATGATTTATCATTACATTAAAGAAAGAATTTTATACTATCTCAGTAATTAATTTGTTTATTTATTTATTTAATCATTTATCTATTTATTTTAGTAGAAATGGTATCTCACCCTTGCTCAGGCTGGTCTTGAACTCTTGAGCTCACACAGACCACTGACCTCAGCCTCCCAGAGTGATAGGATTACAGGCATGAGACACCATGCCCGGCCTATTTTATAATACCAAGATAGGTATTGGGATCATTCAAAATACAAAATCTTGAAGCATTTTCTTTAAGTAGCACCAGATATTTAGGGAAACTTCATTCCAAAAAGTACCTGAACGTCTATCACACTTACAAACAGAATTTTACTGTCCTTAAGTAGCAAATGTTTCGTGTGACTTACAAATTTTGCACTGATTTCACTCAGCTCTGTTTCTCTTACCCAACCTAGTAATCTTGACTTCATTCCCTGGATGCTGATATTATTAAAATCCACGTATAGTATGTTTGTTGCATTTCACACACCATGACAAATGAACACCAAAAAGGATTCTGAATCAACTTTCTCCTACTGCTAAATAAATAAATAGGATTTCCTGAGTACTTATTTTACCTTGCCCAAATTCTCAACCCCATCTGGGAAAGTTTTCTTCATCTCTTTGCTGCCACTGAAAACACACAGATAACTGCACACAGTTATCTGAGGCTCTTGCCGTTCAGTCACACCACCCTCTCTGCTTCCGCGGCATGGTTGAATCTGCTAATCTCTCCACCACTCTCTCTTCTCCAACAAAGGCGTTAGAATGTAACTCACGGTCTTTCTCTCATTTCCAACACCTTTCATTTTTACAGGTGATTTCAACATCCACATCCAGGCAGTCTTCTGGGCTTGTTTCCAATGAATAACTCCACTTCACTTTAGCCATCTACATTACAGTTGCCACATCATCTTGTCATCTTAACTGTTCCTGAATAATTTATTCAAGCAGTTCACCTAATAATATTCTTTTACTCTTAATTTTCTTGCTGAACTCCCACCATGAAAGTACTTTTGCCTCTTAGGAGGCTTCCAATTCAGTAGTTCCCTATTTCTTCTCTTCTACAAACACTTTCTTTTTCGCTATTCCCCTTTTCCAGCTTAAATTCCATGACCACAGAAAATACTCTATTCCTATTATATTAGACAGTAGTTACAGCATGGAGCATGGGGTAGATTGTTTACAGTGAAAAAACCAAGAGACAATAAGCTTAGAACCAATCCTTGAAGAATTCTAAAATTTGTAGCTGGGTAGAAGAGAATAAAGCTTCAAGTGAAACTACAAATTTGCACTAAAAACAAGTCAGGTACATTCTGCTATAAATTCATATATATTTGCATGTATACACATATGTGAGTACATGAGTGCACTTATGTGTGTGACACACACATATATATACACACATACACAAATATATGAATAACACTGGTTTTGAAGGCAAAAATATCTCTAGCATTTTCCAATAAATATTAAACATCAGTTCTCTGATAGATGAAATTTCCCAATGTTACTAACACTGAAGTCCAAAGAAGTCTTTTCCCCTGTGGAAATAAAATAATCTTGACAGAATTTTATTAGCCAAGGGAGAAGAAACTTAGGGGTGGGGAACATGAAATAACTACCCTTTGCAAACACAACACTTTCTAGTTGGAAGAAAGATAGCTCTGGCTCATCAAGTTCACATGTAGACTTAAAATCTTTAACTATAAACAGCAGACTTCAGGGTGGTCTGTGTTATGTCCAATAATATATAAATTGGCTTATCCACAAGACAAATATTTCCTTTTTCACTACTCTGAGTCACGAAAAACATTTAATCTTTGTTCAAAAACAGAAAGGATTTTAATAAAACCTTTTAGCTGTTAAGTCTATATATTCAACAGATAGTACACTACAAATTAAATGCATGTAAAGAGATCTTAAATGACTGTCTCAGTATCTCCAGAAATACTCAGAATAAACTGGGAAGATGCCCAATAAAAAAAAGATTGTCTCAGTGTATACAATGATCAATGATATTAAATATTTTCTATATACAGTTAATAATTAACTATGACCTAAGGGATGAAATGAAATACAAAATACCTTGTGCTTCTGTTTTTATCTCAGAGACAATTTGGCATACAATAGTATACAAGTACAAGCCACCTAAAAATTATTTTAAAGTTGAGTACATCTTTTCTTTTCTTTAAATATGGTATCAAAATTGCAGCTGATTAGGTTAATTTCATCTTTAACAGAATATCTGAATATTTTATATAAGATGTATACCAACTATTTCCCAGAGGTGCTTAGATCCTTATTGTAATTTGGTCTAAAACATCCAAATGAAAGTAAACAAATTTGAAGGGGTAGGGAGAGAAAGGGAAGCGAAGTAATACACTCCATTTATATGCAATATGGCAAAAATGACTCTCTGAAACCATCCAAAGAATTATTCTCTTTCAGAATGGAAAGAGTCCAATATTCTTCATGGATGGTAGGAATTTGGTCTGGTTCAGGACTTGCTTCCATACCTGCTTAATAAGCTGGCCAAAAAGTATTCTAAAATCATAACAAAGATATATCATCAGAGCATAAAGATTCCAAAATCATCATGACCAGATGTGTAAGACTAAAAATCTTGGCTTCTAACTAGATTTCTCACTATTGGTTTATAAAATGAGCATTAAATATTATTTGTTCTAGCTCTAAATTTCTTCCTTCCAAGTGAGCTGATCTAAGTGTGAAACACGTTCTCTATGGAAAGTTAATGAACGTTATGAGAAAATGTTTTAGCTGTCACTGGCTGTTTTCCATACAGGACATGTGGACTCAGATGTTCACTCACCTTCTGTGTAATGCAATTTTCAGAACTGAAGTTGTTGAGTACCAACAATATTTCTTTGCCATATAATTAATATGTTACTTTTATTTTTTATCTAAATGATGAAAATTTTATCTTAGATTCTTAAGTAATATTGTGGCTTTTCTAAGGACAGAAATTGTGACAAATGTCACAACCATGTCTTTTTTTTTTTAATTTCAGGTTAATGTGAGGGTACAAACAACTAGGTTACAATGTTTCTCTTACAGTCCTGTCCTGCACCCCAAAGGCATGCCATGCACCTTACACTGTGCCCTTTGAGTGGGAGCTCACTAATCCCCTCCCTCCCACCTTCTCCTCCCTCTCTCCTTTCCTTTCACCCCAACTTGAATTGAATGGAGGTTTTCTCTTGCATAGGTGTGTGTATTAGATCATCTACTGACTTCAGATCAGTAGTGAGTACATTGGAAACCTGCATGTCCATTCTTATATCATAACCATGGTTAGCTATAAATATTTTCTTCATTTTATTAGTATAAAATGGGTGGAGAAAATATATATATTATTTATTCTGAAAAATATATGGTTTAAGTTGAGTTTGAATCTATACATTATGCTACTATAACTGAATATACTTAATTAAGTTTAAATAAATAGAAATCTGTTACATATTATTAGTGTAAAAAAATTGCACATTTTAAGGAAGAAACTATAGAATTTTTTAAAAGAGAATAAGGTAAAGGAAAGAATATGTGCTATTTTAAATTAAAAAACAAAAAACAGAATATTTTCTTTTCTTCCCCATTGTAAGACATTGTTTATTGCCAGAAGTCAAGAGCCTGCAATACAGGAAATCTTCCCTGTACATGGAGGACAACTTTAAAGTTTTAATTTAAACACTACTAGTGACGACTGGTTTAAAAGCAAATATTGCATTAAGTCTTAGATTTTTCCATGTTAGAAGAATATGTTTTCTATTATAAATTTCTAAAAGGATGGCACCTTTTAATACTTTATATCATTCACATTTCTTACTCAGTTTATTATTATTATTATTATTATTTTTTTATTGTTGGGGATTCATTGAGGGTACAAGAAACCATGTTACACTGGTTGCATTTGTTGGGTAAAGTCCCTCTTACAATCGTGTTTTGCCCCCAAAAGGTGTGGCACACACCAAGGCCCCAAGACCCCACCCCCATCGCTCCTTCCCTCTCTGCTCTTCCTTTCCCCACCCCTCCCTCATTCTTTCTCTCTCTGCTCTCCCCTTCCCTCACCCCCACCGTGTCAATAATTGTCATTAATTGTCCTCACATCAAACTTGAGTACATGGGATTCATGCTTCTCCATTCTTGAGATGCTTTATTAAGAATAATGTGTTCCACTTCCATCCAGGTTAATACAAAGGCTGTAAAGTCTCCATTTTTTTTAATGGCCAAATAGTATTCCATAGTGTACATATACCATAGCTTGTTAATCCATTCCTGGATTGGTGGGCATTTAGGTTGTTTCCACATTTTGGCGATCGTAAACTGAGCTGCAATAAACAGTCTAGTGCAAGTGTCCTTATGATAAAAGGAT
>CAUYRH010040402.1:0-36228 GCA_963574655.1 Perodicticus potto
TGAAATATTTTCATTGAACTATTTAACATAGCCTTCATGGCCTTTTAATCACTATATGAAGACATTCATATTCTACATTTAGTAATTTTCACTTGTACCCTTGTAAGATGCACCGTAAGTGTGATCCCACCAATCACCCTCTCTCCACCCATCTTCCCCCTTCCCCTTCCCTCTCTTACCCTCCTCCCCATTTCTTGTGCTATAACTGGGTTTTAGCCTTCATCTGAAAGCTATAGATTAGCTTCATAGTAGGGCTGAGTACATTGGATACTTGTTCTTTCCTTGCTAATACATTTGAGTTCTCTGTGAATTCCGGTTATTAAACCTTTGTCGGAGGCATAACCTGCAAATATTTTCTCCCATTCTAAGGGCTGTCTGTCTGCTATACTTACTGTGTTCTTGGCTATGCAGAAGCTTTTTAGTTTGATCAGGTGCCAGTAGAATATTTTTGATACTGCTTCAATTGTCTGGGGAGTCCTCCTCATAAAATATTCACCCAGTCCGATTCCTCAAGAGTTTTCCCTGTACTTTCTTCTACTATTTTTACAGTTTCATGTCTTAAGTTTAAGTCTTTAATCCAGTGAGAATCTATCTTAGTTAATGGTGAAAGTTGTGGATCCAGTTTCAGTCTTCTACAGGTCACCAGCCAGTTCACCCGGCACCATTTGTTAGATAGGGAGTCTTTCATTGGCTTGTCAAAGATCAAACAACAGTAAATAGCTGGATTCATCTCTTGGTTCTCTATCCTGTTCCATACATCAACCTCTCTGTTTTTGTGCCAGTACCATGCTGTTTTGATCACTATCAATTTATAGTACAGTTTGAGATCTGGTAGCATGATTCCTTCTGCTTTGTTTTTATTTCTAAGTAATGTCTTAGCTATTCGAGGCTTTTTATGATTCTATATAAAATGAAGTATTATTCTTCGAGATCTTTAAAATATGACAATGGAGCTTTCATAGGGATTGCATTAAAAGTGTATATTGCTTTGGGTAGTATGGACATTTTAACAATGTTGATTCTTCCCAGCCATGAGAATGGTATGTTTTTCCATTTGTTGACATGTTCAGCTATTTCTTTTCTTAGAGTTTCATAGTTCTCTTTTTAGAGATCTTTCATGTCCTTTGTTAGGTAAACTCCCAAATATTTCATCTTCTTTGGCACTACTGTAAAAGGAATAGAGTCCTTGTCCGTGTTTTCAGCTTGGCTATTGTGGGTATATGTGAAGGCTACAGATTTATGAGTGTTGATTTTGTAGCCTGAGACACTGCTGTATTCCTTGATCACTCCTAGAAGTTTTGTAGTAGAATCCTTGGTGTTTTCCAGATATACAATCATATCATCTGCGAAGAGTGAAAGTTTGATCTTTTCTATCCCTATGTGGATATCCTTGATTGCCTTTTCTTCCCTAATTGCAATGGCTAAAACTTCCATTACAATGTTAAAGAGCAATGGAAACAATGGGCATCCTTGCCTGGTTCCTGATCAAAGTGGAAATAGTTTCTATTTAACTCCATTCAGTACAATGTTGGCTGTGGGTTTGCTGTAGATGGCCTCTATTAGTTTAAGAAATATCCCTTCTATACCAATTTTCTTAAGTGTTCTGATCATGAAGATATTATGATATTATCAAAATATTTGGATATTATCAAAAGCTTTTCTGCATCAATTGAGAGAATCATACGGTCTTTCTTTTTTAATTTGTTTATGTGCTGAATTACACTTATAGATTTACATATATTGAACCAACCTTGAGACCCTGGGATAAAGCCCACTTGGTCATGGTGTATAATTTGTTTGATATGTTGTTGGATTCTGTTTGTTAGGATCTTATTGAATATTTTTTCTTTAATATCCATTAGTGATATTGGTCTATAATTTTCTTTTCTTGTTGTGTCTTTTCCTGGTTTAGGGATCAAGGTGATGTTTGTTTCATAGAATGTGTTGGGTAGTATTCCTTCTTTTTCTATATTTTGGAAAAGGTTGAGTAATATAGATACTAGTTCCTTTTTAAAGGTATGGTGGAATTATGACGTGAAGCCAACTAGTCCTGGGCTTTTCTTTTTAGGGAGATTTTGTATAGTTGATGCTATTCAGAACTTGATAAAGGCCTGTTCAACATTTACACTTCATTCTGGCTAAGTCTAGGAAGGTGGCGTGCTTCCACGTATTGGTCAATTTCCTTCAGATTTTCATATTTCTGAGAATAAAGTTTCTTGTTATTTAAGGATTTTTTGAATTTCTGAGGAGTCTGTTGTTATTTCATCTTTACCATTTCTGATTGATGAAATTAGAGATTTTACTCTTTTTTTTTCCTGATTAGGTTTAGCCAAAGTTTTATCTATTTTATTGACCTTTTCAAGAACCAACTTTTTGATTTATTGATCTGTTGTAAAATTCTTTTGTTTTCAATTTCATTTAATTCTGCTCTGATTTTGGTTATTTCTTTTCTTCTGCTGAGTTTGGGGTTTGAATGTTCTTCCTTTTTCAGTTGTTTGAGATGTCCCATTAAGTTGTTAACTTCCTCTTCTTCCATTCTCTTAAGAAAGGCTTGCAGTGCTATAAATTTCCCTCTTAAGACTGCCTTTGTAGTATCCCAGAGATCGTGATAATTTGTGTGTTCATTATCATTTTGTTTTAAAACTTTGGTAATTTTCTTCTTAATCTCGTCTATGACCCATCTTATGCTTGTTCACCTTATGCTTGTTCAGCATAAGGTTATTTAGCTTCCATGTTTTTATACGAGTATGCAGATTCCTGTTGTTATTGAGTTCAACTTTTATTCCATGATGGTCCGAGAAGATGCAAGGAATAATTTCTATTCTTTTAAATTTGCTGAGGTTAGACTTGTGACCTAAGATGTGATCAATTTTGGAGTATGTTCTGTGGGCTGATGAGAAGAAAGTTTATTCACTTTTATTAGGATGAAATGTTCTGTAGATGTCTGTTAAATCCAGATGTTGAATGTTTAAGTTTAAATCTAAAGTTTCTTTGCTTAATTTCTTATTGGAAGATCTATCCAACACTGCTAAAGGAGTATTAAAATCTCTGACTAGTATGGAGGTGGAGGAAATCAAGCTGCTCATGTCTGATAGCGTTTTTCTTATAAATTGAGGCACATTCTGGTTGGGTGCATAAATGTTAATAATTGAAATCTCATCATATTGAGTATTACCTTTAACAAATACGAAGTATCCATCCTTATCCTTCCTTACTTTGGTTGGTTTAAAGCCTATTGTATCTGTAAATAAGATTGCAACAACAGCTTTTTTCTGCTTTCCATTTGCCTGGAATATAGGTGACCATCCCTTCACCTTGAGTCTATATTTATCTTTTAAGGTATGATGAGATTCTTGTTTGCAGCAGATATCTGGCCTGAGTTTTTGTATCCAGTCAGTCAGTCTGTGCTCTTTAGAGGACAATTTAAACCATTAACATTAATGGAGAATATTAATAAGCCTTTCCAAAGTCCAGTGGACATTTTTAATCCACTGGACTTTTGCCACTCTGGAGGTTGGAATTTGATCAAAAGTTTCTGAGTGAGTTTATTTTTGTGGTGGAGAATTACGCTGGTCATTATTGAGGATAGGTCTGAGAATATCCTGGAGAGGTGGTTTAATTATGGCAAATTTCTTCAACATGTGGATTTCATTAAAGAATTTAATTTCTCCATCATAAATGAAACTAAGTTTAGCTGGATACAGGATCCTGGATTGAAAGTTATTTTGTTTTAGGAGATTAAAAGTCAATGACCATCTTCTTCTAGCTTGAAAGGTTTGATCAGGGAGATCTACAGTTATTCTAATATTCTTCCCCCCTGTAGGTTATGGATTTTTCTGTCTGGCTGCTTTCAGAATTTTCTCCTTCATATTAACATTAGTGAAGTTAATTATGATGTGCCTGGGGGATGTCTTATTCAGGTTGAGTCGTGCTGGGGTTCTGAAACTGCTATCTGAATTTAAGAATCTCTTGGGATGTCTGGAAAGTTCTCTTTCATAATGTCATAAAGAAGAGACACCGTGTCTTGTGAGGCCATTTCATAGCTTTCAGGTATCCCTTTCAGGTAACCAAGGTGAATATTGGTTTACTTCGAATTATCCCGGAGCTCTCTGAGAGAATGATCCATTTTTGCCCTCCATTTCTCTTCCTCTTTGGATGTTTGGGAGCATTCAAAAGCTTTGTCTTCAATATCATAAATCCTTTCTTCTGCTTGCTCCTTTCTGTTACTGATGGATTCTACTGTATTTCTCATATCTTTGAGGGCTGCAAATTCTTGTCTCAAATGGGTCAAAATCTTTGGTCATTTTGTCTTTGAATTCCTTGACTTCTTGAGTCAATTTTTGAAATACTCTCTGAATTTCTAAATCCAACTTTCCCTCCATTTTATTGATCTTATTTGCAATCCAAATTCTGAATTCAGTTTCTGACATCTCAGCCTTCTGTTTATGCATAGGATCTTCAGTTGTGTCCGTTGAATTGTTCCTTGGGGGTGTTGATCTTCTCTGGTTGTTCATGTTGCCAGAGCTTTTTTGCTGATTCCACCCCATGATTATTTTGTACCATTTGGCAAGATGACCAGATAAGGATAAGTTCAGTTGAGGGTTCTAGGAGTAGTGATTGGCCAGTCCTTTGCGTGAAAGCTGGGACTGATGTCTGTACTTGTTCCCCTAGAGCAGGCATCCTCAAATTTTTTAAACAGGGGGCCAATTCACTGTCCTTCAGACTGTTGGAGGGCTGGACTATAGTTTAAAAAAGAAAATTATGAACAATGAACAAATTCCTATGCACACTGTACATATCTTATTTTGAAGTAAAAAACAAAATGGGAACAAATACAATTCACACCAACGCATGTGGCCCACGGGCCGTAGTTTGAGGACCCCTGGCCAAGAGTTTTTCCAAGGACCTGTACAGTGCTACTGCCTGAGAAACTGGGGATCTTCTTGGTGTGGTGGGGTTAAGTGGCTCTGTCTTCTTTTCGGCTGGTCTCTGTCTTACCCTAGAGAATCAGTTACTCTGGGTTGAAGTCTGAGCTGTGGAGAAATAACAGCAGTTAAGTCACTCCCCCCCCCACATGCAACAATTGGAAAAGGAAAATCAAACCTTCCCACTACCACACACTCAGGATACTACTTTGGATAGCCCTCGGGTGATTGGTCCAGTTGAAGAGGTTCCAATCAATTGTCCCAGTCAGCACCAGCCTCAGGTGGGAGAATTCAAAAGGTCTCTGGCAATTAAATAGCAGGGGTCTGCTGGCAACTCTAGTATAACTTGTCCTAGTGCTCCATGAAATCAGAAGAACCTCCCCCCCCAGCCAATAAATTAGTCTGGGAAGGTTGATGCCTCCTTCCCCACCTTGCACCTCTGTCACACCCAGTCACTGGTAACCCTGCAGGGCTGTGATCTAGTTCCCTCCAATGAGCAGATGGTCCAGGGGTTTGTGCCTGCCTTTGTCACAGGGAGATCTTAGTCTCCTCAGACAGGCCGCCACTCTCTGCCACTCTCTGTCACTATTCGGCAAGGGGAGGTGAAGCCTGACAACCTCGGGTGCTTGATAGGTGCTGGGGCGATTCGCTCAGTTCCAGCCCTGTCCCTGATTGATATTGTTGACCAAACAGAACAACTTCGCAGTATATGTTTCTGTCCCAGCTATTTTCCCCCTTTGTCTCAGCTTTGATCCTCTGAGGGCCGGGTGCATCTGAAGCTCATAGCCCCGCCCTGGGTGTGTGCTGTCTCTGCAGGTGTATTCAAATTCCTGTGCTCCACCCAGGCCATTTCCACCTCAGGCAAACCCTTTACTCTGGGAGCCCACACTCTGTCCCAGATCTGTTCCACCAGCGGCCACAACCAGAGAAGCTGCCCATCCTCGCGGGATTGCCCAGAGAGACTGGGAGTGTTCCTTCAAAATATCCCCTTGGGTGTGAGCTCCACCATCACCTTTCCACTGCTACTGGTGCCTCGGGGTACCACCTCTCTCTCAGCTGATATCTTCTCCTTACTCCTGGGCCGGAAAGTCAGCACAGATCAGCAGCAGTCTATGCCCTATCTATACCCCTCGAGAAAATGCCCAAGAATCTGGACTCCATGATGGACAAGCTTCCAGGCCTCAGGGTGAGAGTGGAGGGTGTGCCAGGAGTTCAAAATTGCAGGTAAAGAGTATATACAGTTTTATACAGTTTTATGCCTTGCAGGAGAGTGGGAAAGGAGGTCCAGTTTTTAGAAGTTCTCTCTCGTGGGGTAAAATGGGAGGACATTTGAACTCTGTTTGCTTGTTTGTATGGAGGTATGAAGTATATTGGAGCTGTTCTCGTGGGGAAGGGGACTCCCATCTGCTTGGCGATGGATTCTGTACATTTTATTTGTATCCTTGGGGTAACAGGTCACCTCAGCAGGGTTGATGTGCTTTCTTTGACCTCTTTTGGTTTAGATCTGAACCACTGGCTTTCTTGCTAAATTTCTATCCTTTAACTCTCTTTCTGGGTGGAAGCCTCTGTGGAAAGCTGGCTACAGACTGCCATCTTGGCTCCACCCCCCCACAAGGAAGAAATTTTATGTTATAAACACATCCTAATTATGTGGGATTTAATTTCATATTTGTACAAAGTAAACAATCACAATTATGTTTTCTATTGAGGGGACACTAAGAAGAACATTTTGCCTAAAGTTTTCTCTTTACTCTGTTTATACTACTATCTGATTCTTAAGGTTAGCAATTCATTTCTTTTGGTTTAGCATTGTCCTTTTCCTCCTATATGCCTCTGAATTGCAAATATTCCTAGGATATGTAATGTATTAGGTCACTGACTCCTTATTGTAATTATATATTTTCAGATTATTTTACAGTAACATGGAGATCAAATAGATTAAGAGAAAATACTCCAAATGAAAAAGAAAAAGAAAATACCTGGAGAAAATAAATTGGAAAAGCTACTACAGATAAAATTTGTAGATTGAAAGAGACATTCTAATCTGTAACTAGATCCATAAAGTTTTTGAAGCCAGTGTATAATAATTCAGACTTTTCCAGAGTCAGGGAGCTTTTCACTTTCTGAAGAAATGTAACTATGTAGAATATCTGGGTAATCCCTTTAGATGGCCGTTATAGTGAACAGAAATTTGTTACCTAGTAGTTCCCCCCTTGGGTCCCATTTCCTCATTCATTTGAAATGTTTCCCATGAGTACACAAAATTATCCACCATAGCATGCTTCATTTTCTATAGGCTAAATATTCCCATTTCCTTCTGGGAATATGATACATTTTTTCCATAGCTTTTGTTTTCCATGGTTGGTCTTTGTAAAGGGTGGGACCCAGAACAAAACCTTACTATCTTTGCTAGAAATAATTTTTAGAAAGTCAAACTCTGGTATTCTTAAAAATGTCAAAGGAGAGGACAGGTTCTGTGGCTCACACCTGTAATCCTAGAACTCTGGAAGGTGGAGGCTAGTGGATTGCTTAAGCTCAGGCATTCTCGACCAGCCTGAGCAAGAGCAAGATCCCATCTCTACTAACAACAGAAGAACTAGCCGGGACTAGCACATGCCTATAGTCCGACCTACTCAAGAAACTGAGGCAAGAAGATCTCTTGAGCCCAGGAGTTTAAAGTTGTTGTGAGCTATGATGACTGCATGACATTCTAACCAGGGTGACAAAGTGAGACTCTGGCTCAAAAACAAAAACAAACAAAAAATCAAAGGAGAATAACTTGTTCTCCCCTCTCTTCCTCCTCTCCGTCCTCCTTCCCGTCCTCCTCCTTGTTTTCTGTTTTAATCCATGGGAGGGATAATTAAGAAAAGCAGTACTCTCTGCAAAGCCTTGTGCTGAGAAAGGGGATCAGTACAATAATGAGACTTCTGGGTGCTTTTAAAAAATCAAATTAAAGAAATTTTACAATCTTAGAAGATGAAGATAGACATGACCTAGGGACCTAGAAAAAAAGTTTAAGATTTATCCCTTTAGTCAAAAGGTAGAATTGGATAATTTTTTTTCTAGAGACAGAGTCTCACTTTATCGACCTCGGTAGAGTGCTGTGGTGTCACACAGCTCACAGCAACCTCCAACTCCGGGGCTTAGGTGATTCTCTTGCCTCAGCCTCCTGAGTAGCTGGGACTATAGGCGCCCACCACAACACCTGGCTAGTTTTTTTTTGTTGTTGTTTTTTTGCAGTTCGGCCTAGGCCAGGTTTGAACCCGCCACCTTCGGTATATGGGGCGGTGCCCTACTCGCTGAGCCACAGGCGCCACCCCTAAAAGGTAGAATTGGAATTAGAATTTAGAATACAAATTCTGAAAATTTTGCACAGGTCTCTAAACCTCAAAATAATTCCTAGGACTTACCTTTCAATTTCTTGAGTGTGGGTAGAATATCTATGTATCAGTCTATACACCAGTGCATTAGCCTTTTTAACATATCTATTTATGACTGGGGTTGGGGTGGAACCTCCCAGGAAAGGTCACTGATATGATATTTGTGACAAATTCTTTTACAGTACAGAATGTGGTAACTACAATTGGACCTCATCTGAGCATACAGTTCTTATATAACATCACCAGGAAAACTAAACTACTTTAGAGGGAGCTAAAGTCTGCCCCCAAATGTGGTCAGGTGCATGACAAGGTATATATCAATAGTACAATCTAAATGTGAGCATGCTGTCACTAATTAAATACATATGACTGGAATTCAATCATTACAAATTGAGATTAAGGCTTGGTTCCCTGACAACTTGCAAATTAATTTTGGAATTGTAACCCAGTTATCCTTCATGAAAATTTTTACCTATCATGAATTCTTTGAGTAACATCTTTTTGATTGAATGAAGATGGGAAGCAGAAAGCTGAAGCAACACAAAGAAAAGGAAGATTAAAGCCTCAAACACTAGCTTTGCTCACTTGAGAAATTTGGGGGCAGAAAGACGTTTTGTTACTCAAGTCACTGAATCCTGAACCTGGGCCCCAGATTCGATTCATGCAAGTTTCCTATTCAATGTTTCCATTAATATGGTGATTACAAATGCTTATTCCCTTTTTTTTCCTGTTACTCACCTTCTGGTTAATTTAGTTCATACCTACATCTTAAAATTATCTCTGCCCTATCTTTTTTGGAGCCCTTGTCCAGGCCACCATATGTACCTGGAATGCTCACATCATCCTGATTTGAATGCTTCCTTTCAACTCTTCATATGAATTCTCTCATTTTCTAGAAAGGGGCAAATGTCATCCTATCCATGCCTTGCAGATACCACGCTTGCCTGAACATTTTCCCATCTGGCCACTAACAATTGCTGTCTTACGATGCTTTATATTTTTGATCTGTTGCTATCCTGTTGTTTGAGTCTCCCATTTTCTAGGCTACCTTTCATTGTAACTGCATTAGATCACAAGTTCCTAGAGGGAAATTTTTAGTTTGTATCCATCAGAGCATCATAATTATATGAAAAAGAGGAGAGAAGAATCCTACCTACTCACAAATCTTTTATTTATCCATTTCCTAATCATGCTCCATTAAAAGTCTGCTTGGGCATTTGCTAAAAAGTTTTGTTTTCAAAACATTTGGTTAAAATGAACACAAATTCCCCACTAAAAGTACTATTACCCATTAATAATCATTAATTGACTATTAGAGTTTGGTTTATCAGATTATCTGACTGTCAGGTCACAGAGAGTTGATTCCTGGAAAATAGGACACAGGAAAAGGAAATGTGAACAATATGAAAGGGCACCAGAAATGCTCAGAGAATAAGCTGTCACGGGGGCCTGTCTTGTTTGTAGCCTCTCCCAGTCCTAGGCTCACTCAGCAGGTCCGTTATTAATTAAGGAACAGGGAGAACCAGAAACAGAAGAAATAATAAAACATATTCTATTAGCATGATAA
Organism: Perodicticus potto; assembly: GCA_963574655.1. Taxonomy (NCBI): domain Eukaryota; kingdom Metazoa; phylum Chordata; class Mammalia; order Primates; family Lorisidae; genus Perodicticus; species Perodicticus potto. The sequence continues at coordinate 9,873 of CAUYRH010040402.1, forward strand.
TGGTTTCTTAGGAGGATGAGTACAATGAGAAAGAACTACAGTGTTTCTAAAGTAAATAACTGGTATATTCTTTTCATAGGCCACTGTAGTCTGGTTTCCCAACTGACAACTTTTGCTTCTAGAACTAAAGATTTAAAAAGGTGGGAGGAAATACTTGGCAGATTATATGATCATTCAAATCTAGGTATGCTTGAAAATTAGCCCATTCAATTTCATTCTCGTCAAATGACAGTTTCGTTCCAAACTGACAATGTAGGAGCAGTGGGGGAAAAAACCCCACAAACTTAGAAAACAACAGGGTGAAAAGGTTTCATATGTGTTTATAACCTTTAGTGACACTTTTATTTCTCAGAAGGAAGGAGGGACAGACAATTAGTCATTATCATGCAATTTCCTGGTACTCTTTTATTGTGCTGATAAATATATCCCTTTTGAAAAACTAGATAGTATATTAGAGCCTGTGATAAAAGCTCTCAAATGTGGATTTCCTTTTCCTTCGGGAACTAGACTGCACATTTATTGTTCCTGTTATTGTTCCTCTGAGCAAAAATGTGAGTTTATATTAGAGGAGAGCACCAAAGGGGAGCTTTCGCTCCCCTGGGATGTTTTAATTTAAAACATACACTCACACACATACACCCCTCTCTATGGTCCTACTTGTGGTATAATTTATAGCACAAGATTCTTTATGTTCCTCTGTCCCTGTGAGCTAATATATGAGCTATTGGTAGCCTGTAGTCTGACATTCAATGAGCCCATCTTGTAAAAACTATTATATGCATATAAAATGTTAGAAATATGAAGAAAATAAAGAACAGTAGCATTCCCACAGGCATTTAAACTTCTCAACCCTCTGATGTGCACCATATCACTAAGTCTTTATGACAGCTGTTTGAAGGAGGAAAACTAAGTACTTTTTTTTTTTTTTTTTGAGACAGAGTCTCACTTTGTCACCCTCTGTAGAGTGCATTGGCGTCACAGCTCATAGCAACCTCCAGCTCCTGGGCTTAAGCGATTCTCTTGCCTCAGCCTCCTGAGCAGTTGGGACTACAGGCACCTGCCACAATGCCCAGCTATTTTGTTGTTGTTGTTGTTGTTGCAGTTTGGCCAGGGCTGGGTTCAAACCCACCACCCTTGGTATATGGGGCCGGCGCCCTAACCACTGCACCATAGGCGCTGCCCAGAAAACTAAGTATTTTTGATGTCTACTTTGCATATGAGCATATTCAGAGATTCAATGACTCATTAAGATCCTAGGTCAAGTAGCAGAACTGGAATTAGAAACACCACTACTGACCATGCCCAAGTAAGGTCAGAAATTTAACTTCAGGATAGAGGCTCCTTAAAATTCACTCAAGTATACAGAATGGACTTCTTTTATTTTGAAAGATTTATTGATAGGGTAAGATGTTATTAAGAAAAAATGATTCTACCACACAAAGGCAATTATGACTCTTTCAGAGGCAATTAATATAGATGTACATAATATAGTCTATGAAATATGAACACTAGATATAATTATTATAAAATATAAATATAAAACATGATAATGGTACATTATTAATATACTATGGACTTTGGTTTGAACCTTAAAATTATTACTTAGTAGCTAGGTGACAAAATTATGTACTTTCTGAATTTTTGTTTTCTCATGTAGATAATCAAGATAATAATATTACCTATCTTATTTGATGCATGGATTAGTTTCTACAGTATATGTAAAGCACTTAGGCAAAGAGTGTAGTTTAAATTGGACATTTAATAAATAAAAGTAATTATTATTCTTTGTATTCTTATTTACCCATATATATTAAATAAATGTATCCACTGAATTTTTATAAACAAAAGATTTTATTTACATTCAAATTTTTGTTAAATTCTGATTTTCTTCACTCAGTAATAAGCCATGGATTTTTTTGTACATCAACGGACAGTCATAACTATTTTTTAATGGCTTTTTGCTACTGAACATATGGATGTACAATTTACTCAAAGCCTTTTATATTGATACATACTTAAATACTTAAATTGATTCTGTTACCCTATTATTAGTCATTCTGAAGTAAATACTTTCATGCACATCTATCTTTATGTATTCAGCTGATTCATGAACATAAATTCTCCTTAGTGAGAGTGAGTCATCAAAGAGAAGCAAATGCAAGGGAGAAAGTTCATGTAGAAAATGGAACATTTCCAAACTAGACAAATCATAGAGTGTCTCAGTCATTTCCAGCTGCTGTAACAAAGTGCCACAGACTGGGAGGTCTATAAACTACTAAATATATTTCTCATGGCTCTGGAGGCTGGATGTCTGAAATCAGGGTCCCAGCATGGTCTGGTTCTGGTGATGGCTCTCTTTAGAGTGTAAACTACCAGCTTCTCATTGACTAGCTCTCTGGACTCTTCTTTATTCATTCCCTGTGTAGTCAAATACAGGGAATGAATTCCATTAATGAGGGCTCTATTTCATGGCCTAACTTCCCCCTACAGGCTCCACTTCCAGGTACCATCCCATTGGGATTAAGGGTTCAATATATGGACTTGAAGGTTGGGGGACACATTCGGTCCATTGCATGGAAAAAAGAGCAGTTGATTCAATGGGATTTAAGGCATATCAGTTGAGAAGACTTAGTTTAGAGAAAGTTAACTCACCCAGGTAATTATGGGGACTTATTACCACATAATGAACATTATCAAGACTTCAAATTCTTTCCATTGTTGTATTCCGTCATAAACAGCAGATCAATACACTTGTTTTATTTCTCTTATAGTACCGCAAGTCCAATGCAAGAAGATAACTTTTATCTGAATAAGAGAAGCTAGCTAGGTAACTAACTAGATGGATAAATAGATAGGTAGACATAGTAAGACAAAGGACAAGCCATGTGCGAAGACAGACATAAAAGTGAGAAAGAAAATAAAGAGAAGAGCTTGAAAGAAGAGATAGATAGCATCCTTACAGGCATTCCAGTGGTTCTCACCCTTCCTAATGCCGCCACCCTTCAACACAGTTCCTCATGTTGTGGTGACCTCCAACCATAAAATTATTTTCGTTGCTACTTCATAACTGTAATTTTGCTACTGTTATGAATCATGATGTAAATATCTGATATGAAGGATGGCCTTAGATGACCCCTATGAAAGGGTCGTTCGACCCCTAATGGGGTCATAACCCACAGGTTGAGAACCGCTGCCTTAGACCCTTTCCATAATATTTACCACAGGAATCAGAAGGTCTACAATAAAGGCCCAGTATAGGAGAATAAGCCTACCATCAGTGAACATGTTCAAATGGACAGCTTGGGACTGTCCCTAAGTATATTAGAGAAAGCATTAGAAAGGGAGTAAGCAAAAATGGAAACTTTCTGTTATGTATATAATGTTATCTTTTGGATATTTCCCTGCTTTAAAAATGTTAAATTATGGGTGGCACCTGTGGCTCAGTGGGTAAGGCGCCAGTCCCATATACTGAGGGTGGTGGGTTTAAACCTGGCCCCAGCCAAACTGCAACAGAAAAAAAATATAGCAGGGCGTTGTGGCAGGCACCTATAGTCCCAGCTACTTGGGAGGCTGAGGCAAGAGAATCGCAAGTGTTAGAGATTGCTGTGAGCTGTAATGCCATGGCACTCTACCAAGGGCAACAAAGGGTGACTGAGGGAGACTTTGTCTCAAGAAAAAAAAAAAAAAGTTAAATTCTTAACTCATTGATCTAAGGCAGTGATTTTCAACTGCCATGAAAAGATCTTAGGTGTGCCACAAAAAATTTCTAAAGGTCCTTAGTAATTATATTGTATATTCTTTTGTTTTTACCCTTTTTTTTTTGATCAACATAATTTAAGTGTTGTGTGGCAGTTTACAGGTTCAAGTATGCTGTGAGATAGAAAAGGCTGAAAAACACTGGTCTAAGGCACAAAGTCTATAATAATACAGATTTGTAGATGTCTTCCTTTGGTGACAAAATGAGAGCACATCAGGGGATTCTTTCTATCCCTAAAAACTGATCCCTTCATAATAGAAATTGATTCTTTTTGCCATCTTGGGCTCAGATATATAGATGTAGACAGTTCTTGTTTTATATTAGAAGCCTCATAAATAGGCCTTAGCCGTGTTACATAACTGCAATTGGAAAAGTTTTAAAACTGCCATTGTAGCCTCCATTTCAAATTATACTTACCCATATTATTCAACATAGCTCATGAGATGTAATCAAATAAGCACCACATATGTACTTGACTTTGAAGAATGTCCTATGTTTCCCTTTCCTTCCAGATGTGTAAATGCTAAGGAATTCCAGTGCAAAAATCCATCGGTCCATCTTCAATTTCTCATTGAATTTTACTCACGCAGAGGGTCTCAGTCAGATAAGTAACACAGTCACTTTTAGCAATTGTAAACTAGACTTTTTTCCACGAAGATACTATATTAGAGCTACCATAACATAATAGCACAGGTTGGGAGCCCTACGCAACAGAAATTTATTTTCTCACAGTTGTGAAGGCTAGAGTTCAAGATCAATGTATCTGCTGGTTTAGTTTTTATGAGGCCAATCTCTCTTGCAGTTGGCTGCCTTCTATCTGTCCTCTTAGAGGAAAACAGAGGTCTTTTCTCTGTGTGAGTGAATCCTTGGTGTCTTCATGCATCCAATTTTCTTGTTGTTGTTCTAAGAACATCAGTCAGCTTGGATAAGGGCCCTACCATATGACCTCATTTAATTTTAATCATCTCTTTAAAGGCCTCATGTCCAAATGCAGTCACATTCTGAGGCATCAAGGATTAGAAGTTAAACATATAAAATTTGAGAGTACACAGTTTAGCCCATAACAGATAGGTATACCTTTTCCAGGAAATGAAAAATTAAAAAACTCATGACAAACTAGGAAATCTAAGTGCTAGGTCTTTTCACACAGGTGAAAATGAGATTTTCCAGTTTACCTCTGTTGTCAAATATTCTTCAAGCTTTCCAAGGTTTCAAGCTAAGGTTTGAAAATTATTCAACTTTTAGGTTATTTCAGTTTATTTTCTACACATGTAGGTTTAAGAGCCTTTATTCTTGGGTTTTGGTTTTCATAATATAGTTGTCTATATTCTTTCCCAAAGCATCCCTCTAATAAGAGAAATGAAATCTCAGACAACTGCTCTTGCTTAAAGCATCCATTATTTAAGATTGTCAATTCTCATCTTCCTGACAAGAACACATCTATGACAAAAACCATCAGTCTAACATTAATCCAGATTTATAGTTGATTTATTAGTCTCTTGCCTTTTCTTCTCTCTTCCCATTAGTTTATCTCATCTTCTTTGTTTCCAAATCTGGAAACAAAGGTCTGGAAACCATTCATTCACAGACATATTGTTTTATTGTCCTAGTAACTCTGCCTTCCATAATTAAGATAATTTTTACTGAACAATTTTTCTAGTAATGTCTGAAAGTTCTACATTGATGCCCCTCCCAGATGTTTATCCATTTTTACCTTTTTTAATATACTGGTTACTAAGAGGGAGTTCCCAAATTTGTCCTTTTGTTGACTCCCTGTCCGTAAATTTCACAGGGCACTCTCATAGCTTCCTAAGCATTTGTCCTCAATCTTCCAATCTCCTATCTAAGCCTTTGTATAACCTACCAAGTCATTCTGATTGCCCATATTTCTGCTTCCCCCCCCCAATTAGAGGACCAAATGTTCTACCTCCAATTCTCCTTGCTGAGATTTCCTATCATTAGTGTCTTTAGGGTCACCACTGAGTGGAACTGGAATGTCGCAGAAGGATGTGTGAGGATAATGCCCGTCTACTATATTGACACATCTGTGAATGAAACTTGGTATTTTCTCAACCCTGTTAGCTTATGAATGCACAGTGTGAGCTGATAGGGTGGCACTAGAACAATATAGCAAGGGGTGATTTGGGAATGTGGGCCATTTGCGAGGGCAGCTTCCTTCTGACCCCTCTCGTGCCTCGCCTCCAATGTTCCATGTACATCTTGCAACAAATTGCTTCAGGGCCTGCTCATATTTTTACTTGACTCAAAATAGGGAGCTGTGGTTTCACAGTCACTTGATATTTTAAGACCAGGTGCTCTGTCTCCACCTAGCCCAGGTAGGTAAAATATCTTCTTGCAACATAAACCTATTGTTCTACATCATGATTCTTTTATTTGTCCTTGCCATTAATTCTACATAGCAAAAATATCTCTAAAAAATATCCTAGAGCTTCCACAATATATTCCAAAGTATGCATCATAGCTTGAATCTACTGTTAAGCCCTTCGCTTCTTTGGTCTCAGCTAAAAATTGGCAGCTTCACTTGACTATTGGTAAATAGATTGGAGCAGTGTTCTCAAGTGTGAAATATATATGGTATCCATATGCCCTGAAGAAGCCTAACAGATGACCTGATTTCTTCTTAGGGATAGGAATTGTGAGTGCAATAATTTGTCTTTTACTATAGAATAGATATCCATGAAGCCCCAAGACTACTGGACTCCTAAAACCTTCACTGATGTGGCAGGTCACACTCTGGAGAGAACGCATATGTCTTATTAAAACTCCCCATGTACTCGCCACTTGTTGGCAATCTAGTTTGGTCACCAGAATGTCTTCAATATAGTGTACTGATATGTCATTCTGAAAAATATTGAGGCAATTTCAATCCTTTAGAACTCCATTTGGAGAGCGTTCAGGAGACTAGGAACAATACCAGAAACATACATCTTTACTTTTCCAGAATGAATGTGAACTTCGTATGGTACTGATTTTGGTAGAGATGGAAAAAGGTACATTTACCAGATTGTTGGCAATAGAGAACGCAGCTCAGGCTGTATCCAGAAGCTCTGACAGAGATTTCTGGCATCATCTCACAATTGGGCTTGTTATTTGGTTGAGTTTATGTAGACTGTCATCTTCCACTATCCAACTTGTTCTTTATAGGCCTGATTGTTAAATTAAGTGGATATAAATATGACTTCTGCATCTTTCCCTTTACTCAATAGTGAAAGGCAGTTTTAAGGGCCTCCACTTGGTCTTGCTAATTATAATAGTTCATTCTTCACAAACCAAGAAACCATCTGAAGGTTTGCCATCGGCCCAAATATGTCAATTCCAACTGTACATTTAGATATCTTGAATATGATCACTGGATATAGCAGACCTAGGGGGAGTTGCACTTACTCTATACTTCAGTCATTGTCTGGCCTCCTTACTCCCTCATTCTAACAAGATGTCTATGGAGATGTTTTACATTCGCAGGTATTGTCAGCCAGCTCAGACCCTGTGTCCCTTTAATCCACCACATAGGTACCTGAGTAAAAGTCTATGTGACTCTTTGGAGAATGGCTAAATTTTTGCCTAGATACATAGATGGATAGAGATAGATGGATGGATGGATAGATAGAGATAGATAGATAGATAGATGCACACCTGCCATGTTTATGCCCAGTCCTTCCTCATGGATCACTGGCCCCCCACCCCTCAGTGGATTCTAAGTGTGAGTAAGAACTGGCTCGGGTCTAGATACTGGGAAATAGATCATAACTTTATCAGAGTAACTGCTTTTTTTGCTTTCTGGTTACCAATCATTGATTTATTATAGTTCGAAACTGGGAAAGAGATCATAACTTTATTGGAGCAGCTGCCTTCAGCCTCCTGGTTATCAATCATTGATTTGTTGTAGTTATGTAGATGGATCAATAACCTTTTTAACTGCCCATCTACCATGCCCCTGGGAATGCGGTATATTCCATTAAATATCTCCATTCCTCTTTACAAGCGGGGCCCTTCTGACTTCCTCTGTGAACTACTGCCCAAAACAATAATTGTACCATTGTTGTTTCTGCTTAGTCAGCCCCACCAAATAGCCTTTAATTTTTTGAAATCTTATCATTGACATTATTATAAGGAAGTTAAGTTTGTAATTATACCAATCTGCTTTCCTTACAAAAGACATTGAACTTCTTAAAAAATGCCAGTGCTTGTCAGAGAATTTCTTAATGCTTTGGTACCACCTTCATGGCCCTACCTCAGAACAGTCACTCAGGGAGATTTTTTTTTTTTTGTCACTATATAGTGTATTTATTCTATCACCCCCTACTTTTTATTTATTTATTTTTTTGAGACAAAGTCTCACTATGTCACCCTCAGTAGAGTGCTGTGGTGTCACACCTCACAGCAACGTCCAAACCCTTGAGCTTAAGTGATTCTCTTGCCTCAGCCTTCCAAGTAGCTGGAACTGCAGGTGGCCGCCACAATGCCTGGCTATTTTTTTTTTTTTTTTGCAGTTGTCATTGTTGTTTAGGTGGCCGAGGTCGGATTCAAACCCGCCACCCATGGTGCATGTGGTCGGTGCTGTAACCACTGTGCTATGGGCACCGAGCCTATTTTTAAAAAATTTTGATTCCTTCTCCTTTTGTAACAGCTTAGTTTGCATTTCTATGTCACTTAAATCATTGATTTTCTTGAATTTTGAAATAAACTCTACAGCAGTGTTTTAGTACCGTATCTTAAAGGCTTTATCAGGATGTTAATGCTGTATTGCAGGCAGTGCTCTTATATTAATATAATCTTCCATACCTACATTTCTACTCATTGGTCCTTATCCAGCATCCTGAGGATCCAGTCCCTATGTACTCTGTTGGCTCCTCTTCGCACCTGCTGGCTGGCTTCTATACATCCTTCAGCACATAGTACCTTTCCTCCCTTTGAAAGTTCTGCGGTCATCACTCTGGTGATATGCAACTTGACTCTACTTAGCAGTCGGGTGGGTGAAAGGGGAAGTGAGAATAGCCCTGAAAGAAGAGGAGGAGGACATGTATTCTTGCAAGAGAGATGCCTCTGTATTATTTTTAAGAGAAAATGGCGTGGGGGCTGGGAGGGTGGGGGACTTACAGCCTTTTACAAGGAGGAATAAGCTACTTCTACAGCCCCAGATATTCTAGTAATTAACAATTTGCAAGTGTGTTATCTCCGATTTCCCCATTTCTAAAGATCCCAATTTTCCCCCAGCCATGCTATAACCTTAGCACAACAGACATGCTATGATTGAGAATTAGATCTTTTTTTCAGAACTCTGCCACACTTAAAATTCCATTCTAAAATTGGTCTTTAGCTTCTTTTCACCTGTAGCTGCAAGAGAGACACATTGTTTGCAAGTTGCAGTAAGTACTTCTGGCTTCCACACTTGGCCTCATGTTGTAAATCAGTTACCTCAAGTCTTTCCGTGTCTTTCTCTAATGCATCCATAATACCATAATCACTATTTTATTCAAAGCTCCTTAACAACTCTGATATTGTACTTGTGACACATTGTATTGTGACTTGTGTACATTTCCATCCTTTGATATCCCATCCTAGTTCATTACTAGTCAACTTTCTAACATTGCATTGCAAATTCATTCTTAGGGCTATTGGCGTTTCACTTAACACCAGTGACAGCAATCTTATTGCTAGCCAGCCAGTGATGCAGATTCAAATTCCCATACTTTCTAGAATCACATCTGGTGCCTACTCTCATGGATTTGGTTCTCTGGAAACAGAATCAGAGACTCTAAATTTTTGTGCAGGTTTATTTATTTATTTATTTATTTTATGGAGTGATGTCAGGAATAATATCTAAGTATGTCAAGTAGTGCAGGACTGGGCAGAAGGAGAGGCTGAATTGAGAAGTAGTAGCAAAAGAAGTCTCAGCAGATCCCAGGGCAAGTCCTGCAGCTGGAATGGCCTTTTATAGTCTTTCTGAATGCAGACGAGAAATCAGACCTCAGGGTCTATACCACAACCTTGCATTATGTGCAGAATACCACAGAAACTATACTAAACCTTGTGTTATATGCAGAATACCCTCAGGAAGGAATGTTACCTACAGTGAGTGAACTTTCCATAAACGCGAGCTATTCCTGGAGAGGGACTCAGTGGTGTGCTATCAGGAGCTAACATTCTGAGTAGTTGGAGGAAGGGTTCTCGAGTCCTAGAGATTAATCTAGGTGGCCTGCAATAATCCACTACAGTAGAACCTCAGGGAGTTGGCCACCCAAGGGACTGGAACCAACTGGTCAATACACAGAGATGGTCAACAAAAGGAGCCAGGTCTACTGTACAGATACATATATGCACGTCCTGTCTATGAAAATTAGGTCAACTATAGATGGTGGTCAGTGTAGGGAGGTGGTCAGCTATGAAATTCTACCGCATATTATGTGATGATAATAACAAGAAAAGCAAGAGAATCTTGAAAGGAAGGAGGATTCATAGATTTCTGAAAAAGAAACTTTCTGCCCCTTGGAGGCATAGTACAAAACAGAACCCTGACATAGGGGAAAGTGAGATTCAAGGGAGTAGGTTGGATGTTCCTATGGAATTCTAGTCTTTAGCTCAAGGAAAAAAGTAAAAAAACAAATGACTGAGAAGACAGTGGAATTTCTTATTAGAGCAAAGGTAAGTTTGTGAGAGATGTGTCATGAGAAATAACGCACAGCCAGCCGTAACTGATCAATATTATGACTAATAAAAATGGTTTGTTAAATACATTTTATGAGCCAGGGACTGTACTCTCAGAGTCAAAAAAATAAAAGTCAGTTGAAAATAAGTCCAGTTACTTCACTGTGGTTACAGAACTAGTAAGAGCTTATTTGAGGATTACACTTTTTTTTCCTTTTGCCCTATACTCTTTAGTAGAGAATGAAATGTCTTGAAGTATGAGTGTAAGAAAGTAATTATGAAAAAGAAGTATAAAGGATAAAAGAGACAGGAGATTGAATATTAGATCAGAAGCACATCTTAAAATGAGTCCTAGAAGGGTCAAGGTGGAACAGCCTGAGCTTATTTAATTTAATGGCCCCAATATTCCAAACGTGGCTGCCAATGGTGAAAGGCTACTGGGACACAGAATTTTTGACTTGAAGCTCTAGAGAGAGACCACCTCTGAAAGATCTCTGGGACTGGAGATTTTTTTTTTTTTTCAAGCTTGGTCCTTTATCACATGGTCTTTAACAAATATTTCTGTTTATGAGATAAAGTAAATTTAAACAGGAAACTGCACAATTTTCTTTGTGATTACACAGCAGTAGTTTCAAGACTGTTTTCCTTGGGAATCGGGATGGTAATTACTAAAACTCCAAAGCTAATTATGTTGTTATGCTAGTGGGACTGTAGCTATGGATGAGAAGTCTTTTCCATTAACAGGCTCGATTTGTAGGCACGGTAATTCTGCTTTCACCCTAAACCATTCCTCTCCTTGTTCCCAGCCTCCAGGGGTAAAGGGAAGGCATAATTCGATTAGTTGTCCCTTTAGAGACAGGGGGATTTTGTTTAAAAAAAAAAAAAAAGGTTGAGTCAGAACAAAAAATAATTTCCTTTTTCAAAAAGAAGTAAGCAATCAAGCCATATCCGCATCATTTGGAAGATTATGAAAACACACAGATGCCTTATTTTAAAATGACAAACCAATTTCCATGAGGCTTGAGAGCTTTCTAACAAGCCACAGCTAAATAGACTATGCATAAGTTATATTAAATAAATAATCAAAGCAGGCATTGTTGTGAGAGCTAATATCTGACACCCCACATGAGTAGGACGCTGTTTCTGTAAGCTGTTAAGTGTGTAGTGAGGTGTGAGGCCTTCGAATATGTAAGGATATAAATACACTTGGACAGGCAGTGTATCTAAAGCATCTCACACTGAATCAAAGGCAGCTGTGGATTTTAACAATACTGTGATTAGGTAAACAAAACAGCAAATTTGTTTAAATGGAATGTCACAAATTCAAATAAATAAGCATTTATTTAACAGGGTTATTAAGCCTATTTGTTATTGTTGTTCTCTTCTAAAGCAAGAAGAAGAAATTAAATACATACAAGGCAACCTTGTAACAGAGACTGTAAATAGCCAAATGTCAAGATATGCCAAATTAATAGACGCAGCAAAAGCATTCTTGCTACGTATCTTACATCTTCATGGATACGGGATTATCTTTTGGAAAATGTGACTCTGTTCTTATCTTGCCTCTAGGGCACACTGGCTTCATGACCTTGGGCAAGGTTACCTAATACACACTGTTTCTTAGTTTTTACATTTAAAATATGATGAATAGGTCGTATGTAATGCTGATACACTTTTTGTTGTAATTAGAAATATTTGCAGTCTAGTAATATGATATGATTTGATATGCAACATTTCTAAATCTCTGGTAATAACCTAGTCCTTAATGATAAAACTTTATAGCAAAACAAGACCCAGGTATACTTAATTAGATTATGTCTGAAACACATACATTTTGATGGACACTGCTAAAGGAGTAGGTACGTTGAATTTTTTGTTTGTGGGGATTTTGGACAGATGTTGGTTCCAATCTTGCTTCAGCTATTTCCCAAACTTCTTGGCTTTTCACAGAATGTTTTAATTCTTAATATTTCAGTTCCTAAAAAAAAATAAATAAAAAAATAAAAATAAATATTTCAGTTCCTAACATCCCTTAATGGTAGTTGTGTTGTCTATAAATTGTGGATAACAACACTAATCTCACCGAATTGTGGAGAATCAAATAGTTAAGCAAAATACCTACCGCATGCAGAAAGTGCTTACTATCCTTTCAGTAATTTCCATATCCATTCAACAACTATATTTAATTGTCCAAATAGGTTTATTTTTAATCCAAGGGAAATTGTAATGAACATTATTCTAGATTTTTAAATCTTATTTTTTTATCTACCACCCTTAAACAACAGAAGGCAAAACCAAGAAGTAATCTGCATATGTACTGACTTTTGCTGAATGGGGGTTATCTTTTATGCTGCAAAATAAAACTTCTTTTGAAGTAGTCAATCATGTCTGGTGGTCCTTCTTGATATCATCTAAATTTTTTATTTCTATGAAAAAGTAACTTATTCTAAAGTTTCAAAGTAACTTTGTTTTACATAGTAGTCCCCTAATAAAAATATGATGATTACTGATTAACTTAGACAAGCAAAATATGATCTGATTACCTGGATTCCACGTTCATATATATGGCATGAGAAAGCCTGAACTTAAAATGCAGGTGACATTTGAGCCTAACAACATCTATGTCTTACGAGGCACTGATGAGTAGGGTTGCTTTATGAGTAGCTATGTTTTGGAAAGACATTAAATTATTAAAAGAAAACAAAAAGGAAAGGTCAAATGTCAGAGTTTTAGGTATTGGATGAATGAGGTATATTAATTCCTAAGCAGCTATCCTAACTCATTTTACACTCACTATACTGAAAACGTATTGAATGAGTCCTCTAAGGAAATCCATAACATATATCAGTGGACAACATCCAAAATGTGACCCTGAAACTACAAATGTTGAAAAACTTGCAAATAATTCATGACTTTCTTAATCAATCTTTTAAAAAGTCAAAGATTTACAAACATGTAGTTGATGGATTTCTTTTCATCAGAATTACACTCTAACAACATATCCTAAACTCTCTATTGCACAAGTGCACTTTCATAATTATGAGTTGATTTTCCTGAACTCATGAGTTTCAGGAACTCGTAACTTAGAAAAAATGGCCAGGACAAATTTGTTGTCCAAAAGTTTGAGTTCATTATCTTTACTTCTTTTGACAGTAGGCATAGTTTCAATGTAACAATTATAGAATATAATTGTGCCAATATAAAAACTAAGAGAATTATGACTTGTGGAGAATTATGAATTATGACTTATCAGCAATCACTAAAAAATATTTTCTAGGCTTTAAAGTAAGATACATATCTCCTTTCTATTGATTTCTAAAATTAGTAGATATGACGGATAGTGAAGAAATGCAATTGCTGAATTGTGAAGAGGGATACACTATTTTTGATATTTAGGATGGTTATGAATGACTGGTTACATACATGAGGGATTTCCAGGATATAAACACCAAATCTGGGCTTTGTCTCTATTAAACTGAAAGCCCCTATTACTATATATTTAAGTTCATTGACTTTTCCCTCAACAAATTAAATCTGTTGTTGGGACCATCAGGTGAAATGTTCATTTCAGTTAATTGTCATTAACTGAGTTTCCATTTAAGTTTCCATTAACTTAGTTTCCATTTCTCTGAGAAATAAAGACTCAGTTTACTCATTATTTGTACATTTGTCTTTAATTCTTTGAACATATTTATAATACCTGTTTTGATGATTTTGCCTGCGCAATTTAACATCGGTGCCATTTAAATCTGCTTTTATTGACTACAATGTATTTCATTTTGTAAGTATAGTTTGCATTTTTCCATTTCTTTGCCTGTCTAGTAATTTTTGCTTAAATTTTTTATGTTGTATATGTTTTATTGTAGAAATTCTGTACTGTCTTTTGTTCTTCTGAGGGCCATTGACTTTCTTTCTTCTACTAGATAATTAACTTTACTGAACTCAAACTTTAAAAATTGTCTCCTTTGTGATTTGAGCACAGATAATCCTTGGTCAGATCTGTGTGCGTGTACATGTGTAAGCATGTTTTTTTACGAGTGATCTCGTTACATCTTGATGCCTGTATAATTTAGCAATCAGCTAAAGTTTAAGCAAAAGTGATTTTCAGATATGCAAAACCAGTAAGAGCTTCATCCTCACCTGATAAGACTGTCTGTGGGTTGGGAAATTTATTAACAAGCACAATAAATCCTTAACTCTCTCTAGGCTTTCAATTTTCTTGGTTTTCTTAGGTTCTACTATAACCACACGTGACTTTTCAGTCAGCCAATGATCTTTGAGAGTGCTAATTCATCCAACATTTTCATGGCCCTTGTACTTCCAAAATCTTCCCTTTACATTTTGAGCTTCCCTGCCACAAACTTTAAACTGATTCACCATCTCTGGCCAGTGAAGTTGGAAGTTGTTTTGTCTTAGCTGGAATGGGGAGAATGTTCCTAGTTGAGAAGACTATAAATGCTCTGTTCTATGATATGTTAATTAAATTTGCTCACAAATAACTATTTCTTTGTGTGTGTGTGTGTGTGTGTGTGGTTTTTTGGCCAGGGTTGGGTTTGAACCCACCACCTTCAGCATATGGGGCTGGTGCCCAACTCCTTTGAGCCACAGGCACTGCCCAATGAATAACTATTTCTTAAATTTTTACTTGCCTTTGGTTATTTTCTAGTATCTTGAAATAGTTGTTTACAATAATTTTTTATTCAATCATGAACACATAGATCATATATACATTAATGCATTTATGGTGTACAGTGTGCTGATTTCATATACAATTAAGAATGTTTACATGACACTGGTTAATATATACCTCATCTTGTTTACTTAATTATTGTGTTAAGACATTTATACTCTATACTTAGTAGATCCAACATGTACTCTGGCATTATAGCAGAGTAATAACACCGTAGGTGTTATCTAGTTTTCATTTATTTTCTGCACAGAAAAATCACCCAACTCTCACATTAGCAAAAACAATGTCCTAAATTGAGACTTCAAAATGTAGGCAATATGCTCATTAGCATAGTTGAGGTTTGAAACTCCTCCCTAGACCTGGTTGAAACATTCCATCAGGCCCTGAACTTTTATGCTCCTTATTGTATTAAAGACAGTCTATTTTGAAACACAGATTTAATTGAGAAGCTAAAATGTTTAACCCAAGATATTAATCAGCATTCTGCCCTGGATTTAATGTTCAGGTTGCATGGCGGTAGAGCCCGGTTGGTTTTCCTCGCATTGTAAGCAACTTTATTGTTTCTCTAGCGTCAAAGTCAGTTTTCAACTCCTGCTGGAGAAGATCAAGGGGTAGAGAGGAGTAGGGAAGGAAAAGAAATGTCTTTTCTCAATCAGTGCATTTGTAAATTTGCCCTGTGTTTTTTTGGTCCTGGCAGACATTCAAAGCTGATTATCCAGTGATACTTTTATGGATTCTTTAAAAGTTCCCATTACCAAAGTTCTACTGAATCTACCTGTGTTGCGGCAAATATACTTTTTTTCTATAGGGGGCTATTTTTGCTCATTTTCCACTTTTGCTTCCCTGATGGTCTGCCCTACCCGGATACCACTGAGGTTCCCACTTGCTGGCAAATATCCTATGGGAGAATTCTGAGTAGCTTCACACTGGCCCCCTCTCCTCATGACTCACATCCAGGCCATAGCAAATGCATAGTTCTTGCCTTAACACATTCTGGGAGCTCCGACCCCTCCCATTGTAAACTTTTCTACCCAGTCTCCATGAGCTGCTTTAGTTTCTTAGGTATAAGGCAGGCACGAGTGTATAATTTCCATATTTTTAAGAAACACTTAAAGTCTCAAAGGTTCATTTGAAGTTCACTTGCCTTGGTGTTAGGAAGCATCAAGTTCACTTGCCTTGGTGTTTATGTGTCTGTCTGGTTAAGCCCTAAAGATAGCTTTAACTTTAGTTAACATAAAAATATAAAGACTGTTCTCATCCTCGTCTTCTTCCTCTTTAATCTTTTCAAGGCTTAGCAAGCTCTCACATCCTTACCAGGAAAGGGATGGAGACACATAGTAATGACCCTTAGCAAGTTCCTTTCCCTTTCTATGTCTTTAGTTAGACTGGGAGTCCAAGAGTTGAGAAATTTCCATTGTAAATTGTACACAGAGAGTTCTCATTTTAAGGTTTCATATATGCTTTATTCTTAGTATCTTGGTCAAAATACCAGTTTTAATATATTATTTTTCATAATTTTCTATGACACTAGATCACTTGCAATCTTTGAGCATCCTACCTTGATGGTGGCTAATTCTGTTCTTTTGAACGTGTTTGTATTATGTAAGCTATGAAAAGGATATTGGGTATGAGGCTTGGAGCAGAGCAACAAAAAGTTAAGGAGCCAAGAAATTAAAATCCAGGAAATTTGGTGCAACTGCACTTCTTGGGCTCCTCCTGAGAGACAATAGAATGGAATGTCTAAGAGTGGAAATGCTATAGTTATATAATTCTTCAAATTCCTGCTCAACCTCTGCCAGTCTGTCATCTGAGATTCCTAGTGTCACTTTTCCCATATGCCAAACCATGTAACACTGCGAAGCATACCTGAACACTCAATAAACCTTAGCTTTTACTGTGATTATTGTTAATCTTTTATTTCCATTAAAACATTCCAGAAATGGCAAGGGACAATGAAATGAGTAGATATTTTCAACAAAATGGATATGTAATCATGGTTCTTGGATTAATTTACTATCACAACTACTGGAGGGTTTGGTTTGCTGGAAAGCTTTCGACACTCTTCAGGGACTTCTAGGTTTAGCCATTGATTTATCTCCCCAGGTGACAGTATGACCCTGATGAGTTAAAGTTTGGCTCTAGAACTAGGTAAGCCTCACATGAATAAATATTCTTATTCTTTTAAAAATAATTATGTAAGCTCTGTACTGCAAACCAATTTCTTCTTGTATCTGTCAAGCCCCTGAGTTGCTCTGGGTATCACTGGCAGCCACTTTCCACTCATTAAATACTCTAGCAATCAAAGAACAATGCACCAGGAAGGGCTGCTTTCTCTGTTCTCTTGTTTCGTAATATTTTTTAATCTTCCCTCTCACTGTGTGTATATGGTGTATTCTCACTAATGGATAATCTATCTGGAAATAATGCAATTTGTTTTTTTAGCTATCCAATGATACAATTTATGTTGTTGAAAATATGTGAAATCCCTGCACTCACAACCTCGTTGGCACTAATCCACTGCTCACAAAAGCCTCTGTAGAACCTGGAAATCTGCAAGTATAGATGCTTATTTGTATGAATCAATACTAATACCTGTATGCTTATAGAACTGTAGTGAAATTATTTCATTGTTCTGCTTTCCTGAAGACACTAGATATGATTTTTTTAAATTAGAATACTATTAAGAAACTGTTAATGCTTGCTATATAATTGGTGATTAACTTTATCTTCTGAAAGCCCTTTAAGGTCACTCTCATGATCCATTTACTCATGTATTATGGAAAGAATAGTCCTATACTTACTTGAACAAATAATAGAATAGGGAGCAAACACTGGGATGCAAAGTCAAACACCCAGGTTAACAGATATGTGAGAATTCAAGGAAAGTGAATGGGCATAGTTTCAGCAGAATTGAAGCACAAACCCAATATGGGATTTGTTAGTAAATGTACCATGACTGGGAAAGGAGGTTGTCGATTAGGAAATTTTACTCCTTTTGCACACACAAGCAACTACTGTGGATTTTTCAATTCACATGAAGATAGAAAGAAAGATAATTCATAAAAGAGATAAATACTGATATCACTGATGCTAAATGAAGCATATATTTGCTCTAAGAATTGCAGTAATAATGAATGTTCATTGAAAGATGCAGGCATTACCCGTCACATGCACTGTACACCTAAATAGACAAATGTATGTTTATGTGTCTGTCTGGTTAAGCCCTAAAGATAGCTTTAACTTTAGTTAACATAAAAATATAAAGACTGTTCTCATCCTCATCTTCTTCCTCTTTAATCTTTTCAAGTCTTAGCAAGCTCTGTCATCCACAATAAAAGCCTGCCCAGGGCACTAGAATCCACCTAAAGTGTGATTGCCAAAGATAAATGGACTTCAATGTTATTGTGGAAAAGAAAATTTGAATCATGTCTCCATCATTTATTATCTGGGTGACATCAAACTGCTTATTAAACTTCCCAATCATAGGTTTCTTTATCAGTGAATTGGGAGAAAAATGCATGTTTATATTGTATTTAGAGTAACAAAATAGAAAATGTATGGAAAGTACATGTATCAATGCTTGGAACACAGAAGAATCTCGATGCTTATGGTTGGTATTTATTAGTACTGACAACACCTCAGTGCCAAATTGTTCTTTTTTATGCTTGTTGCTGTTTTCTTATCTGTTTTATGAAACTTTCTTACACATCTTTTCATTATTCTCAAGGATAAGCCCCCAAACAGGCCCATCAAAATCAATAAATCCTTTTAGGTTGAGTAAAGGCAAATAATTTTACAGATTGACAGGATCATAGCTATTACCTATTCTCCTTCTATTCCAGATGGTGGGGGTGAGTTAGGCTTCAGTGACTCGCTTCAAGTCACCAATTTATTTTTTAAAGACCTAAATACCAGATTCTAGGTTTTTCATTTCTTGGCTATTATTATTTCCACTATTAAACATTACTTTATATCATATAAAAACATAAGAAGTGACAGATATGCATATATATTTTTATGGTTATAATTTAAGCCACAAAATATGTTCTATACAAATGTATTTGCCCCTAAGAAATTAAAATACATATTAATTACATCTGTCTACTTCACATTCAGACCTTCTCTGACTGTGTCCAAGACAGGGAAGCAGGTGATTGCATCTGTAAGACACGTCCTTTTGTCGTCATTAGTCATCTGCTTCCTCACTCTGTTGGTAGGGAATGTTGGTCTTATCAATGGGAAGTCAGGAAATTGCCATCTGCTCAGGGTTTTTTATTTCCCCCCAAGAAAAGGCAGAATTTTTTCTTTCCTCTTTTTCTTTTCTTTACTTTAAACACCTAATTCTGAACATATCAAGAATATAAGACATTCAGTGTTTTAAAATATTATCTTGGAAGTTTTAGTGAATAACACTCTAAGATTTTCCTCATTTAATGTTAATTAATGCAAGACTTTTCTCATATAAAAATATACACATATCCTTTGTCTCTGTACATGTGTCACTTATCTCTACTCCCATGGGAGATTGGTATAATAGCTAATTTATTTTGATTATGATAACTGTTCACCTGATCTATTTTGACAAACACACATTCGTGTAGCAATTTAGCTCTCCACAGGAAATAAATGCAAAAGGCAAATGGATTAAAAGTAGTTGAAAACAAGATTATAAAAATCTATGAGGCCAACTTGTCATTCCTCTGACTTTCCTTCCACCTGCTGCCTTTTTTATCCCTTAACTCCCAAGTAAAAAGGTGATGACTGTCCGAGAAATCATCAGCGTGGATAATAGGGGCCTGATCTACAGTTGAACAGTCTTGGATTCGAAATACATCTACATACATGTGTTAGTGAATCTAAATAATCTTAAATTTATTGAGTTTAAGTTTCCTGATCTGTAAAAAGAAATTAATAATATCTGTTTCATAGAACAGTTTTGTAGATAAATTAATTGATGCATATCGCTGGACACAATTTTTAGAACACAGTATATTCTCAAAAAATATTTCTTTTTAATATTTATCATCTTGTCCTTCTTTATGATGTTACATTTCAGATTCTCAATAATTTTGCAATTCCTGTTGTTTTTACCTATAAAATATTATCCTATAACATTAATTTCCATGGTGACTATGTTTATATTCAGGTTAGGTGGTTAAAAAGTAACACTGTAGACAGATAACTGTAATTTTAACAACATACAAGATATTAAACACTTACTATGTTCATGGATGATCTAGATAGCTTTGAGCTTCCAAATATTTGAGAATTCTAGTAAGAAAATATTTATGTACACAAAAACAACAAGGCAAGCTATGAATCTCAAAGGGAAGGTATTATGTACTGCTTTCTAATGGCTTCCCAGGGGCTGGTAGAGTGTTAGCCTTAAGCCAAGTATTCAACAAACATCAGTGCTTGTGGGATGAATTATTTTACCATAAATGAGTGGCCCATGATGAAGGCTTAACTTTAGAGAAAGGGGTGATTATTTCCAGGAGAAAAGTGTAAGATATTTTCACAACAACATCTACTCCAAAAATCATAAATTTTAAGGAGGCAGAGTTTAAGGAATATCAACTCAAACCCACTAACTTTTTGGTATAATTTTTGGAATGTGCACTAACTTCCATATATTCCTTACCCAAATTATTTTTTTGTCTTATTTGCCTTATCATTACTGATAAGAATGATTTAAGAGTAAATTAGAAACATTGTACTTCTTTACATATCTATTGTTATAGATAATATATTATATCTATAATTCATTGCTAAGAACAGGGCATTATATATGTTACTACAGTATTGTTATAAAAAATGGAAAATTTAATATTGATGCAACTGTTACTAATCTATAGCTCATGCTTAATTTCATTAATAGTACCCATAATAGCTATTTTGTTTCTACTTCTAGATCTAATCCAGAATCAGAAGTTATATTTACTTGTCATCTTTTTTTCAGTCTTTTCATTCTGGAAGAGATCTTCAGTACTTACTACTATGTCTAAGAGATATTCTTTTGTGTTTGTTTTTAGAACTACAAGTTAATTACACAAGTCCCTTCAATTTGAGTTTTTCTCATGTTTCCTCATGATAAAAGTTAGGTTATGTATTTTGGCTGGAACACAACAAAATAGTATTGTGTCCTCACTATGTTATGTCAGGAGGCACATGATATCCATTTATCCAATATTAGTTATGTTAAACTTCAGTAATATTTTTGCCCTCTAGTTTTAGCATCCACTGATAATTTTTAAACTTCATTTTTGTATTGTTCTTGCTTTAAGAATATAAAAATTTAAGAAAGTTTAATATAGGCTCGGCGTCTGTGGCTCAACAGGCTAAGGTGCCAGCCACGTATACCTGAGCTGGTGGATTTGAATCCAGCCCGGGCCCGCCAAACAACAATGATGGCTGCAACCAAAAAATGGCTGGGCGTTGTGGCGGGTGCCTGTAGTCCCAGCTATTTGGGAGGCGGAGGCAGGAGACTCACTTGAGCCCAGGAATTGGAGGTTGCTGTGAGCTGTGATGGCACAGCACTCTATCCAGGGTGACAGCTTGAGGCTCTGTCTCTAAAAAAAAAAAAGAAAGAAAGAAAGTTTAATATAATCAGTATAGATTCATGGATTTTTAATGACTGAGCTGTAATTCATTACCATCCTTATTTTATTTGATGATCATACTACTTTTATGTCCTTTTTAGACATCCCTGTTATTTGTTGAGAATTTCTTTCCTTCCTGGTGCAACAAGATGTTCTTAGATAAACTTTTATTTTACCTGCTCCATCCCTGGATTCTGCCTCTTATCCATTAGTCAAGAATGCCAATCCATTGTTTGTAAATGAATAATCAGAAAAGAAATACATGTGAAAGAACATTTTAAGCTAATATAAAACATGAAGAATAATATATTCTGCATTATAAGTGGTTAAATTCATAGTTTTCATGTCAGCTGGAAGTTTTGGGGAATTGGAATTCAAAGCATAGAAAAGAAAACTGATGATAATAATTAGTTCAATTGCTACTTTTGGATCTGTACATCTCTGACATCCTCACAATCTGAGGGTAAAAAAAATTCCATATACTATATAGAGATAGAATTTTCTTCCTTCTTTCAAGCACATTCCTTTTTCTGCTTTTTCTGTCCTTTCCCACCCCAATTCAAACTCCTTGATTGTGAGAATAATAAGATTAAAACTTTACCAAAGATAAATAAATATAGCTTTTGTTTCCCTCCTTGTACTAATCTCCAAGGGAAGAAATCTCTACATAGTTAGCTACCTGCTTGGAATTTTTATGTTTTAGAGGTGAGCGAGTAGAAAAATAATACACATGAATTAATGTACCAATAAGTTATCTTGCCCCCAGCTCTTTCTCCCATATCAGGAGATCATTTTTGCTCAGTATCTGGATAACTAAATATCTAACATATTGCTGCATATTTGTATGTGATTAGAAACCTCAGAATCAGCAGGGGTCAACTCTATGTAAAATTGCTTTCCTGCTGCTTTGGGTTCTTATTGTGAAAGAAAGCGAGGAAGTAAATCAATTTATTCCAAGCATGTGTGAATTTAAAGTGTTCACTATTTCCAGGACATAGACCTACACATTGAAAGAGGGATTTATACACATTTCTCAACTCTAAGAAATACTATCCTACTTGTAGATATTGAGAAGATAATGTTTGGGAAAAGCTCAGGATCACTAGAAGGAGGAATGTAGCCTCTTTTGTAAAAAGATAAAAGATCACAAGATTAAACATATTACACATATATATTAAGTAGTTCTGGATCTCAATGACTAAGTAGCATTACTGAAATGGGAATTATTTAATTTATACCATTTAGGAAGTAATTCATCACCTCGCTATAAAACCATCAGATAGAGTTTGGTGGATAGGGGTTTTCCCCATCTGGAAAGTATTTCCAGAACCACTGCTGCCTGACTAATGGGGATTCCCATTTGGACAATTTTTGTCGGCATGTGGCAGTCTTCTCTTTGCACTGGGGGTTTAGAACCTAGAATTATGGCTAAGCAAGAAATTCCTTCTTCTCATGCAGAAACGGGTAGAGCTGGAAGCTAACTCTCATTTGTAACATCCTCAGGGATGAAGTAGGCTCAATTATCAGCAGGAAAGGTAGAAGTAGGCTCAATTATCAGCAGGAAAGGTAGCTGTCTCTGGAAAAGCTAAGGGAGATGACTTCTACATTTCTTTACTTAATATGCACCAAGAAATGGACATTGACCTTTGGAGAGTATGGCTTTCATTTACTGGGTAATGAAGCAATTTGCAGTCAAATAGTTTCATCAGACTCTATTAGTCACCTGGGACACAGTGGATAAGGATTTTAATTTTATTATTTTTATGGGACCAGACCATTGGGACTGAATTTAATTTAGGAAGGCATAGTAGAACAAGTATTTTGTGTAGATTCCTTAGAAAGAGTATTTAAATTATTTTGAAATGGTGGATTATAAAAAGTTTCATGAGTTGATTTAGTTTTTGTGAACCCTTAGGCTTAATGACTAAGGGACACGTGCTCCAAGTAGTCATTGTGCCTCTGTGGAGAAAACCTTGTAGGAGAATCCCCTTTACAAAAACAAAACAAAACACAAAACAAAACAACCAAAAAATATGTATAATTCATACCCATCTAATAATTCGGGATTCATTTTTTCTCTTCATTCTGAGTTCAGCCCACCTTAATCATGAACAGCATTATAAGGTCAGATAAATTTACTTGAGTGGACCCAAAACTGGGAAAAATAATGTTTCTACTTGAGGTAACTTCCTTGAATCTATATGCATTTAGACACGAATTGGTCCTTCATTCAAATGACAGTAATACTCATTATCCTATTTCTATCTGAACACCAACTATTCCATATGCATAAACAGTATGAAAGTCATTTGTATTTCTCCACAAATGCAATACACATTAGCTATATATTAGAATCTTACCTGAGAGTTCATCCTGTATTTTTTAACTCTATCAAATAACTAACTAAAATTGATTAAGATAAAATCATGAACTGATTACATCTGTTGGATATTCTAATGTCTATAGTTTATACTATCAAAGTGCTATGAACTCAAAGCTTGTTGGCTTAGATTCTTTCCAAAATGTCTTTTTGACAGGTAATTTGATACTCATATTATGGATTGGCCTTTAACATTGGTAATATAGAAGAAAGTCTTTTCATAGGCATTTCATCTATAATATTGCTATTGAAAATATTTCCATCCTTGTTGGTAAAATTCTTTAAAATAAACTCCCATTACATTTAACATATGAAAAAATTGTCAATTTTATCTTTTGACAGAATAGGATTAAGTAGAAATATATAATTAACTCAGTTGTCAATTTGCCTTCATTTTCAGGAAGGATAGGTGTAAACTAATGTCCAATCATTCATATTTTGATATGCCATTTATTTTTTCACTTATATATTCTGGTCAATGATGGTGTTCTATGGTACTTTTGACTTTGCCTTTTATTGAAAACCACCTAATAAATTTTAGTGATATGGGGGAAGTGTGTATTTTACAAAAATACCTTCATCAACATAATAGTGTTCTGAAAGATAAAGCCACCATAATCTTTATTAAAACTAAACAATAAACAAGTATTTTTAAGTGATGGAAGGGAGAGGAACAGGGAGGGAGAGATTGCTAAAATTTCTTAGTCTATTTTTAGCTTCCTCGATTTCTTCATCCTAAAATTTAAGTATTTAGAAACTTAAAATATTGGTCAAGAAATAATTTTTAAGATTTCTGAGGATTCTGCCTAATGTGTCATTGGAGTTTGCCTAATAGCTTATATAGAGGCTCATGTTGCTCTTAATTTAAGTCATAGGTTGATTCTCAAATGGACTAATCACATTGATTTTATTTTACCACCTCAAACAGCCCCCGTATTTTTAACTATTATTTAAGCAAATATACAGAGTTAGATATTAAGTAAGCTAGATATTTAAATATCAGCACTTAAATGTACAAATATAAAAAAATCCAATATATAATTAAAATATTCTTTCTTTTAATGTTGCCGGAAATATGAGTTAATTTTGTCAAGAACTAGAAAACCAATCAGTAGTGAAAATTATACATATGGGAATAGTGGAAAATATGTATGGTGTAGTTGTGTGTAGCCTCAAACTCCTGGGCTCAAGAGATCCTCCTGCCTTAGCCTCCCCAGTAGCTGGGATTACCACACCTGGCTTATTAAAGAAAGTTTATTAAAGAAAGTAGCATATACTCCCAATCCCTTAATTGTTGGATGACTGGCTCTATGTAGGCATTCTTCTTGATATCTAAGTTAACATGCCTAAAGGTACTGTATGAAAAACATAAGATTTTCCTATACTTATTAGAAGCATTCTTCCTTCATATAATCATCATTTATCCTTTCTCTTGCACTAGAATCCATTAATTTTTGAAATCTAATTTTCTAAAGCATAGGATCAACAATAGAGAATATGCAGAATGATAGAGGATAATATAATTTACTGATAGAGGATACTGCCTTAATCTCAGCAACCTAATTCTTATTAAACATTTTGTTTAAAACACATTTATAAAAAAGTGGCTCAAAAGTTTAGGATTCATTCTTTTTTTATGACTGTTATTTGGATCAAATCAAGCTGTGAGCTAAGAATTTATCTGGAGTGCTTACTTAGGCAGCACATATACTAAAATTGGAATGCTACAGAGAAGATTAGCATGGCCCCTGTGCAAAGGATGACACGCAAATTTGTGAAGCGTTCCATATTTTTAAAATCTTCAATGATTACTACAAAAATCTCTATTCCCAGAAATATGAAAATCTGAAGGAAATGGACCAATGCCTGGAAGCACACCACCTTCCTAGACTCAACCAGAAAGAATTAGAAACCTTGAATAGACCTATATCAACCACTGAAATAGCATCAACAATACAAAATCTCCTTAAAAACAAAAGTCTAGGACCAGATGGCTTCACATCTGAATTCTATCAAACCTTTCAAGAGGAACTAGTACCTATATTATACAATGTTTTCCAAAGCATAGAAAAAGAAGGAATACTTCCCAACATATTCTATGAAGCAAATATCACCCTGATCCCCAAACCAGGAAAGGATCCAACAAAGAAAGAAAATTATAGACCTATATCATTAATGAATATTGATGCAAAAATATTCAATAAGATCTTAGCAAATAGAATTTAACAACATATCAAAAAAATTATACACTGTGATCAAGTTGG
>CAUYRH010040404.1:0-35317 GCA_963574655.1 Perodicticus potto
TGAGACAATTAATGACAATTAATGACAGAAAGAATGAGGGAGGGGTGGGGAAAGGAAGAGCAGAGAGAGGGAAGGAGTGAGGGGGGTGGGGTCTTGATGTGTGCCACACCTTTTGGGGGCAAAACACGATTGTAAGAGGGACTTTACGTAACAAATGCAATCAGTGTAACCTAGTTTCTTGTACCCTCAATGAATCCCCAACAATTAAAAAAAAAGAAAATTCTTGGTTCTTGACTACTTTTCCATTTTGAACTTATTTTTATTTTTCCTTCTAAAAACTGTTTAGCTACAAAGGCACAGTAACTAGTGTTCAATATAGCTATAAAGAATGTTGGTGACAGTGGCTGTCATCTATATTTCCCAAGCTGGTTTCTAAGAAGCACTGATTCTGGGATATCTTTGAGAAAAAAAGGTTTGGTGTTTGAATAAGTTAGGAAACATTACTAATCTTCTTGCCCAGGTCCCTTAAGATGATAAAGGCATATACCTTATTAAAGACACTGAAAAGAGCTGGGGTGAAGAAACAGTTTTAACTCTGTTGAAACAAATTCTTTTCTACAACCATTTGATCATAGAACAAATCTCACCCTCAGTTTTGGCATGATATCTGTGAAAGTTCCACAAAATGTATGTTCTTTGGAAAATACTCGGAATTACTGATTGAGCCCACTTTCTGAATTTTACCAATAAAGAAAGTGGTCCTGAGAGAGACCAAAGTTTTTATAGGAAGTTATTGGGGAAAAATAACCAGTCAACCACGCCTAAGTATAGAGGCATTCCTAAGGAGTCCTTGGGCGCCATGTATCATGGGCAGTGCTTGAGATTACACAGAAAAAGGACATAAACCTTTTACTTCCTGATGGGTCTTTTTGGGAGTTATCTGCTAAAACATAGAGGTTGTTTTAGATACTCTTTAAAAATGGTAACCGAATCTCATTTTTTTCTTATTTCATAAATCTTATAATGCCTGGCCAACACAGCCTGATTATGCCATAGGTGCTTAATAAATGTGTTAAATAAATAAATAAAGGAAAGAACCTAGCATGAGTGGGAGGTGTTTGGTGGTAGGGAGGGAGAAGGAAAAGGCCAAGAACTAAAAAGGAGTGCAAAAAGGAAAAAAATGTGGAGCAAGAAAGCAATGGGCAAAAAAGGGAGTCAGTAGATGCTAATCAGTAAAGAGGAGAGTGGAGAGAAGGTAAGGAGACAGCAGCAGGTGACGGAAAAAACAACAAAGGAAAACTGAGTGTCTGGGAAGCTTGGATTTTAAAAGTGAAATGACTTACAAGGCAAATTCAGATATTACTTACTAGCCATGACAGGAGGCCCTTGTCTAGGAGAGGGAGATGATCAATGACAACTGAGAATCTTTGTGGACTAGTATCAAGGTGTATTTATTGCAAGGGTACAATAAATGTGCACAGCATCTTAAGTATTACTACAGTAACAGTTAAGACAGGTCTTGCCCTCAACAAGGTTATAGTCCAACAGGGAGAAAAGCTAGGCCAGGGACTCAAATAAAATGATGCCAGGTAGAATGTAATCAGCCCCATTGGAGGTGCGATGAACTGGTACAGAGAAGAATCAGGGGCAAGAAAATCATATGAAGTCATGAGGCTCAAGAAAGACTATGGAGGGAGGGCCATGAGGATAATGGATAGGATTGCACCAGGTATTTTAAGGTGACAGGATAAAGAACCACAAGAGATCAAGAAGCAGATGGCACAGTGAGTGGTCCAAGTGAGTTCCAGTAAAAGGGGTGCATGGACTGCTAGGGGGTGGAGACTCGGCCAGTGTGTCTTCAAGTCACACTGTGAAACAAACTTTATTGCCTTACTGAGGTGCTGACACTCCAGGGAGGCAATGGGAAGCGAGTGAAGGATTTTTCTGTATGTAGAGAAATTAGTATTAGAAATGATTCCCAGGCTCGGCGCCTGTGGCTCAACGGGCTAAGGCGCCAGCCACGTACACCTGAGCTGGTGGGTTCGAATCCAGCCTGGGCCCGCCAAAAACAACAATGACGGCTGCAACCAAAAAATGGCTGGGTGTTGTGGCGGGCGCCTGTAGTCTCAGGTACTTGGGAGGCGGAGGCAAGAGACTCGCTTGAGCCCAGGAGTTGGAGGTTGCTGTGAGCTGTGATGCCACTGCACTCTATCCAGGGTGACAGCTTGAGGCTCTGTCTCAAAAAAAAAAAAAAAAAAAGAAATGATTCCCAGGAAGGATGACTGGGCAGAAAGAGGTAACTCAGAGAAAGCACCTGGCTTGTGCAGGCTGAGGCGGTTTGGTTCTGGAGGGACCAAGAGGCCATTTAGGTGTTGCCCATCAGCCAGTAGGAAAATCTGGCCACAGAGAAAGGCTGGCTGAGTCCTCTCCCAAGAGCACGCAGAGAGCATAAGGTTCTGGTCATTCATTCCCTCTGGGGATAGCGTCCTAGAAAGAACGGGAGGAAAAGACGAGCCAAAGAGAAGGCAGTCAAGAGGAAAAGTCACAGAAAACAGCCACAGAGGCGGGAGTTTCGGTACAGAAGTTATAGCCAGTGTCTTGGAATCCGGAATGTGTGCGTTTGAACCCGTGGCCCAGCTAGTCACAGTTAGCAGGGAGGATTCGAAGAATTTTTGGATCTGTTTCTTACATGTGAAATGGAAATGCTTTCGATCTCAAAGGGTTGAGGGCATTTATGAGAGAAATTCTTAGGACTAGGTTTGCACAAAGTATGAGCCATGTGATGAACAGGAGCCTTAAAGGAGGAGGGCAGGTTGGAATTCTTCCCCTGGGGAGTGTCCAGAAATGGGTGGCAGGGACCCCCAGGAAGTCCAAAGCCTTTCCTTTTGTAGACCGCCCTGCGAGGATAATGGGTGAGCTCACTGTCGTTCTCACCGCTTCCCCCCTTCCCCCAAGCCAGTTAGCCCGAGTCCATTCCGCTGCGCTTCGGGACAGCAAACTCCCTCCCTTCCGCTTCCCGCTCGGCTCCTACTCCAGCCAGTCTCAGGGGCCAGACGCGCATGCGCCTTCCTGCGCCCCTCCCCAACTTTCCACGTTTCACTTCTCTCCCTTTTCCTCCCCAGCTCCAGCTCCGCCGCTACGATTGGCCAGTCGACCTCCTCGTCTCGGCCAATAAACGCTGCCCTCTCGCCCCCGTGTTACTGGGTAGAACAAAACAAAAACAAACAGAGCGAGAGGGGCCAGAGACGCTCCGAAGCGGCGGCAGAGGCGGAGGAACAGGGTCGGGGCTGGCAGACCCGGGAACTGGGCGAGCAGCGGCGGTGGCCCGAGGGGTCAGTACCGGAGGGCGCGGCTCGCACGCTGGGGAAGACTGCCGCTTTTCTCTCATCCCCCGACCCTCCTCGGAGGGAGCCGCACGTTGAGGGGGAGAAGGGGCGTGAGGCCGCGGCCGGGTCTGGTCAGGGCCGGCGGGGCTGGGGTCCGGCCACCTCAGTACCCCGCAGTCCGGCCGCACCCGCCTAACGCCTCGGACCGCGGAGAGGCGGCCCGGGGTCCCTCGGGCTGGGCCCAGCCGGGAGCGCGGAGGCGCGGGCCCGTCCCTTCCCGGCGCCCCCTCCCCACTTAGCGAGGCGCGCGGGCGCTAGCGGGCTAGGGGCTCCTCCTCGACCCCCGCCCCCAGAAGAGGTTTAATTTGGGGGCCAGAGTTGGGAGGTGTGGTTCCGGCGGGAGTGGAATCGTGTGGGGAGGTTTGCGCCTCCGCCCTCTTCCCGCTGGCGTTCTCTGAGGCGGCGGCCCCCCGCCCGGCGTTTGCAGACCCCGGCCCCGGCCCCCGGCCCGGCACCTCTCGGAGGCCGGGCGGGCGGCCGCGGGGACAGCCCGCGCTCTGGTCGGGGTGCTGGGAGGCGGACGCGGGCCCTCCGGCCTGCCCTGCTCAGACTTCGCCGCGCCCCTCCTCCGGCAAAGGCTCTCTTCTTTTACTTTAGGTAAAAAAGAATCTCCCAGAGAAAACAAAGGGAGCCCTCTTTCTGTGAAACGCGTGCTGTGTCCGCAGCGTTTGTCAGTTTGGGGCTGTTACGTACGTGCAGATTGTTGCAAGAGCTTCAAACTGTCTGCAGACGTGCACAGCGCCCGTCCCCGGGGCCCTGCTGAGAAGTGACCGCGCAGCCAGCAGCCGTGTAGGGTCCGCAGATGATTAAAACTAGGTTGTCTGTGTGTGTGTTGGGGGGGGGGGGGGGGTTACAGCCTGTTTTTAACTTGTATTTTTACTGTTAATGTCCATTTTTTTTTTTTTAAAGATACCACTGCAGCTGTGTTGTAAATTTAATTATTGGGATTTATACCCTTAATATTCCTTCATTATCGGTTTCTTGAATTTCCTAGCATCTCAGCAGACATCTTTGAATTATAATTGAATTGGTCTTTCTATAGAACTCGTGAAAGGAAAAGTAATCGTTAGGACTGCAAAAATAAATGCCCTTCGGATGTTCACTGTAGTGCTCACATTTACATTATTGTGGTGGAATGCTTGTAGCTGATTTTAAGTTGCTAATTAGCTGTGATTGTAGCCCAGGAAGGACTACAGGTAATTTTCTAGTTAACAAATGGCCTATCTAAACTTCATTCCCCAAAATGTCAGAGTAATTTATGAGGTTATTTCTCAGGAAATAGATTTTGCCCGGGGGAGGGGGAGACTCGCTCTTCTACGGAACATCTTGGCAATTGAATACTTCTGATCGTGTGTTTCTGTGTGGCACACTGGAGAAAAAGGATATTTAATTTTAGCCTTCATTTTCTTTACTAACGTGTATGTGTAGTATTCTCATTGAAAATTAATGTTTGTGGGTTAGTATGAAGGAAATGGGGTTGAAATTTTTTTGCTTTACATTTTCTTGTGTGGGGCAACAATCTTAAGGATTTTTAACGATTTGTAGTAAATTGGGGAAAAACTATTTTGAAGACAGTGAAAACATGGAACATATCTTTCCTTCTCTAAACTCTTAAAAAATTTTGGTTGCTATCAAATGTGACTTGAGTTCTTCATCACATCATCATTGCCTAAAGATACACAAAGATATTTTTTTTGTTAGGATTAATTAATAAATTAACTTGATAGCCATTATTTGATAATTTTCTTTGCCTGACTGAATGCCTTCTGTTTAATAGTTTAAAGTAATTACTGTTTTTAGTGTTTGGAAAGCATTATTTAAAAATTTGATTCAACAGTGGTAGTCTATGTTTTAGTAAGCTGCTTTCTGTTAACCCTAAAAGGAATCTTCTGGCAGGACATTAAAATCTTACATTGAACTTCTGCGAACAGTGCTGGATTTGGATTTGTCCTAGTTCTGTATTAGTTCTAGTTTGGAGTTATGGTACTGGCTCTTCCACTGAGTACCTGTCTCCTTGGATGAGATTACCTATGAATTTCATTGTGTGCAAAGTGGAACACCTCTATCTCGACATTGTCCTGTAAGGTACATGAATGAATATAATACATGTAAAATTCTTTTTGAATTATAAAGGGCATTATAAACATCAGTTGTAATCATTACCTCTTTTATTAGCTGAGTTCCTCAGAAAATACTCTTAAGGATTATATTTTCATCAAGAATGAACATGATGGCTCAGCGCCTGTGGCTCAACAGGCTAAGGCGCCAGCCACGTACACCTGAGCTGGCAGGTTCGAATCCAGCCCGGGCCCGCCAAACAATAATGACGGCTGCAACCAAAAAATGGCCGGGCGTTGTGGCGGGCACCTGTAGTCCCAGCTACTTGGGAGGCAGAGGCAGGAGACTCACTTGAGCCCAGGAATTGGAGATTGCTGTGAGCTGTGATGCCACGGCACTCCAGGGTGACAGCTTGAGGCTCTGTCTCATAAAAAAAAAAAAAAAAAAAGAATGAAAACGACATTTTAATGTAACTCAAGTTAAAAAACTCAAACATCATGTGATAATTTCTTTCCTATGTGATTCAGACACTGAAAGGAAACAGAATGTAGCATTTTAGCCTTGGAAGACACCAATGTTTAGATTCTCAAACTATTTTTGTTCATATATCCTTGTGAATCTCTATATACATATTTTTAAGATTAATTTTTTCCCTAAATCCAGAGTTGGTAGAAATTATAGTACTGAAAAGTGATTAGAGAGAATCACATATGTCAGTTTATTGTGAATAGATTATACAGAGTGATTTCACCATTCTTCTGAAGCAATATGATAGCATCTTGGTAGTCTTAAGGACTGTACCTTATTAAGAAGCTTAGAATTTTAGCATAAGGTATATTTGTTTTTGTTTCACAAAATCTTTTCTGGAAAAAAGGGGTAAAACTAATAAGATGTTAACATGATGGTATATATTGAGGAAGTTAAAAGTCACTTTCACCTTTGAGTCCCAGGGGCATTGTATATCATTGCTATCCTAAAATGACATCTAATAGTACTTTATATGAAAATATGTGTTTTTCCCTCTAATTTATCAGATATTTTCACTAATTTGTGAATTGTATTTTTATTTTTTTGTTTTGAGATGGGGTCTCACTATGTTACCCAGGCTGGTCTTGAATTTTTGGGCTCAAGTAATGCTTACACCTCAGTCTCTTGGGTAGCTGGGACTGCCAGCACCTGGCTTAATTTGTGAGTTTTCAAAAGAAGAGCAGGCTGTTAGCAACATAGTTTTAAATGCCTGGTTGCATATCCTACCTATATGACTTAAACAAATAGGCACTTAAGTACGCTAAACCAGTATTTAAAAAATATTTCCAGAGAGATTCTGAAATCCTATATGGTTATGTCTTCTATTAATGTATATGTTTTTAGAACTATTTTGATAGTCTTTCTTTAAAATGACATTGGCTCTGTATCTCTAAGTTAATTGTTAAAAAGTAACCTTGCAGCATTAATAATTTTTAAGGTATTTTGAGACTGAGGTTTGAAATATTGAGATGCTGTGTCATCACACTTAATCCCTTTCTAAGATAGGTCAGATTTTTTTTAAAAAATAAATTTTTCAGATTATAAAAATAGTATGCTAATTATAGAAAAAGCTTTTTTAAATTTTTCCCTGAGTCTTAATAGGTAATGAAGTGGCAGTTCCATCTCAGCTTTCATATAATGCTGAGTTGTGAAAAAATAACACGGTCTTGTGGTATTGTTGATTAACCAAAACTGTATTTGTATTTTGGAGTAGTTCTCATAGTTCATTGGTAGAGAACCATCCCCCAGGATTCATGTTGCTATAGATATATATCAGATTAATTTTGAGTGGTATTCCTAAAAGATTTTTTTTGGGGGATGTATTTCTTGATATAAAAAATGTATAGCAAATATGTTTTAACTCCTAACTAAAGGGATGCTTTAGCACATATGGGAATTTGGGTTCTTTTGACTCGTAAATTTGTTGAGAAGATTGGAACCGAATATTAATTAGGGTAAGTTGTCTTTGAAAGGAAAATGAAGTTTTTTTTTTAAATGGAATTATATGGATTTTTTTATGGTGTGCTTAAGTAAATTGAATTTAGCTAAATGATAACCAGTTTAGAAAATGCTCATGCTTTTTAATCTTTTTTTTAAAAAATAGATTCTAAAGGAAGACTTTCATTTGGTAATTTGTTTAATCAGTGCAAGGAAATTAAGAAACAATGGATGTAGAAAATGAGCAGATACTGAATGTAAACCCCACAGGTAAGTAGTAAGTGTATCTTAAACCTTGATTGTCTGGTGAGCAAGCATCAGGCCATTCCTTAGTTCATGAAAACATGATAGTAAAATCATGTTTACTTTAAATACTAACTTACTAATGCTGTAAGACAACTGGTCATATTTTTAAAATGCAATTTGTGATTCTCTTTTTTTTTTTGAGAGAGTCAAACTGTGGCACTTGATAGAATGCTATGGCGTCACAGCTCACAGCAACCTCCAACTCTTGGGCTTAAGCAATTCTTCTGTTTCAGCCTCCCAAGTAGCTGGGACTATGAGTGCCTGCCACAATGCCCGGCTATTTTTTTTTGTTGTTGTTGATGTTGCAGTTGTCATTGTTGTTTTACTGGCTGGGTCAGGTTCAAACCCACCAGCTTCAGTGTATGTGGCTGGCGCCCTACTGGGCGCAGAGCTACAGGTGCTGCCCAAATTTGTGATTCTTTTAGGAAATCCATCACACATTCTATTTTTCTATCTGTCCTTTCACATTCCATACATTCTTATTCTCCACTATTTATAATAAATTACAGGTAGTCCCTGAGTTACAAATACCCCTGATTTACATACAACTTTCACTTAATGGAGGCTGTTATCGGTAAATATACCTGTTCCATCTTTTATACAAATTCAACTTAGGAACAAACCTATAGAACAGTGGTTCTCAACTTTCCTAATGCTGCAGTGTATTTTCATTGTTAAGAGGGGTCAGGACCCACAGGTTGAGAACCGCTGCGTAGAATCTTATCTCATTGTAACCTGGGGACTGCCTGTATATAGTACAGAATGGAAAAAAATAGTGAGCTGATTTGCTAACTTACTAATATTCACACATGGGTTAGTGGTTTCTATAATATAAATTATTGCTGGTATTTTTGCAGTCTTTCCTAATTTAATAATTTATATTTTAAATTACCTATGGTATTTTCCCTAATTTTCTATGGTAAATAATAGCACATTATTATCATAAAAATTAACATGGTTTTCTGGGATACATGACCAAAAATGTTGAGTAATTTAAGACAGCACAGCTTAAAATGTATTTATAGCTGTAGGATAATCTCCCCAAAGAATTAATTAGGATTGTGCAATATCTGAATACTGAGAATATTTGATAATTGTATATTTTTAGATAATTCTTTGCCTTATAATTTTATTAATATTGAAAGCTCTCAATTTTATGTAATTTTAAATAAGACATATTTCATGATTAAATACTATAGCTTTATTTCTTCAATGACTTTAATTCACTATTATGTACAACATAGTTTTTTTTGATCTAAGCAAATACTTTGCAGTTTAAACTTTGTCTTTTCTATTTAAAACCTTCTGATGTAAGTATGCTAGAAAATTAGAGTTGAAAAATCACATAATTAATGATTATTTCTGTGTTGTTATGTACAATAGCTGTATGAATACTTGCTTTTTAGGTTACAAATAGGTAATTTGTCCCTTCTTAATTGAGTTTGGATGGTAATAATACAGTTCAAGAATATGATTGGCATAGTGGCTCATGACTGTAATCCTAGTACTTTGGGAGGCTGAGGCGGGAAGATTACTTGAGGCCTGGAGTTCGAGACCAGCCTGAAGAACATAGTGAGACCCAGTCTCTATAAAAATTACAAAACGTAGCCAGGCATGTTGGATGGCACACACTCATATTCCCAGTTACTCAGGAGGCTGAGACAAGAAGATTGCTTGAGCCCAGGAATTTGAAATTTGCAGTGAGCTGTAATGATGCCACTGCACTCAAGCCTGCATAACAGAGTGAGACCCTGTCTCCAAAATAAAAAACTGAATACATTTTACAGATAGGTGATTTCTTTTTTTATGTGCTGTCTAATGTGATGATAACCACTAGCCATGTCTAGTTGAGCTTGTGAAACGTAGCTACTCTGAATTGAGATGAAGGTGAAATATTTCAACTTTTTATATTGATTGCATGTTCAAGTGATACTGTGATTATATTAGATTAAATAAAAATATATTAAAATTAATTTTACTTGTTTCTTTTTACTTGTTAATACAGCTACTGAGAAATTTAAAATCTCATCTGGCACATGTTTTATTTCTGTTAGATAGCACAGTTTTAAGATTGAGACCTTTTGTTTTCTGACTTCAGTAAAACCTACTTCTAACCCTGTTCTTGGTCCCCATGCATAGTCCTACTTAAAATAAAAGATTGTTCTTTGATTTCAGATTGTATATGAAACCAGCATATCGTACCCCTTGATTGCACTAATGTACGCAGCTATGATTTAATAATAAAAAAAGTAAATTAAAAAAATAATAAAAATAAATAAATAAAAATACATGGTAGTAAAAGAAACAAAAAAAATTAAAAGAAAAAAAAAGATTGTTCTTTGATAATTTGTTTTTTTTTGCTGTTTTTCGCCAGGGCTAGTTATGAACCAGCCACCTCCGGCATATGGAGCCGGCGCCCTACTCCTTTGAGCCACAGGCACAGCCCTGTTCTTTGATATTTGACTAGGCCTAAAGCAAGACCCTCTTTGCAATGAATTCTTCCTATAGCAAATAGTTCAAGTCAGGGGGACTAGTATACTAATTCTAGCTTCTTTCTTTACTAGCTTTGCTACTTTGAGGATGTTGGTTACTTACTCTTATCTTCAATGTCCTCATGAGTAAAATTAGGGTATAAATGCCCTCTGTATAGATTTTTCTTATGATTTATTATATTGTATATATGTCAAGTCTGTGAAGCACAGATCTATAATATATGAAAATATGCTAAAATATTATTTTAATTACCACTTACTAGACACCAGTAATTGAAATATGATTGTTTGGTGCTGTGGTGCTATAATTTGGAGTGGATACTATTGAGATGTTAGAGAATTCAGAGAGGGGGGGTTTAATGCACAGAAAATTTTCAGTTCACTACATTCTGTACTCATGATTTTTTATGCTTTTTATTTTGGTTTTCTTAAAGTTAGATCAGTAGTGGTTATGGGATTCCAAAATTTGGGGGAGTGAGTATGAATAGCAAAATATTAAAAAGGAAGTTGATGAAAACATGGGTTAAAAATGATAAGGTCAGATATATAAATTATGCTGTGAGAGAAAGAAAGCTTGCTGCAGACACACAAACATTTGAAAAATGTTAAAATAGTTGAAGAAAAACCCATTTATGGGAAATAGATATGTTTGAGTTGAAGGACAGTTTGAAACATTTTATTCCTTTTTCTGCATCAGTTTTGTGGTTCACAATAATGGTAAAGTAATAAAAGCACTATATTATAGGTAGATGTTAATTATATTTTTTCAACTTCCTAGTCTTACATGAAAACAATATGTAATTTGCCTGATCTCTGGTCAGTCTCCTCCTTAATCTTTTATTTATTTCTCTTTATGTTCATTCCCTGTTCATCTTCTCTGTCTCTTTAGCCGTCAACTCAACACTGTTGTACTCTAGCTTGATGTTTTCTATAATTACAATCATTTGAAATTCAAAATGTGGGTTTGAATCCTAGCCACAATCATTTCTAAGTATGTAACTTCTCTTTTAAACACCTTTCTTCTGTAAAATGTTTGTATAAACAATTTCTTTATAGAGCTTTGTGTGGCTTATAGGCTATGTATGTAAAGTGCCTCGTATAGAATCTACTATGGTAGCATAGAACCTAGTTGCTCTAATAGGTTAACAGTAACACTACTGGTAATGATAAAAGAAGCAGTGGTAGTGCTACTACTGCTAGACTACAGTTTGTTACTACTACTAGTTTAGTTATTAATGTTGTCCCAAAGTTACCCTCCTAATACTGGCTTCTCATCAGTCCAGAAACTTGGTACCTTTTTCACTCTTCCTTGATCCACAATCTATTTTGCTTAAAAGCCCTTTATCTTTTTCTTTAAAAGTGTCAATATTATTTATTCCATGGTTGTTATCCTTGCTTTTTTCCAATTAGCTTGTGACTGAATTACTGCAGCTGAATTACTGAATTACTTTTTAGCTGGCCTCGCACTTTAATTTTCTCTTTTGTGTAGTATACTGTGTATTCTTTTGCTAAAATAATTTCCCATCTCCTACCTATGATTCTAAATCTTAAGTTCTGACTGTTTGAGTATGGGAGTGATCAGTAGCGATTCTAGTGAGGTTAAGGAGGCACAAGATCAAAACAGAATCTGGGTTACAAAGTTAAGAGTTTATACTTTATTCTGGCATAATGGGAATATCTTTATGAAGTGAGGACATGTTTTAGAAAATCAGTCTCCCTTCAGTTTGGAGAATAAATTGAAGACTGAAGACAGGGAAACTACTTATGAGACAGATAATTTGGCTTTACTTAATTTTTTTGTTTGTTTAAAACAAAACATTCCTAACTTCCTAAGTAAACATTAAGTATAAAATTTCTTAATTTTCATCCTTTCTGTCAGAATTGTAAAGATTTTAATACATTTATGCTTTTTCTTAGGTTGATTAACATTTTTGGTTTCAGTAAGTCTTGAAACATGTTAAAGCTCATGCAGGTATAATTATGACTGAGATGTCATAATTATATTTTAGGCTTTGTTTTTTTTTTTTTTGAGACAGTCTCCCAGGCTAGAGTGCCATGGCATCAGCCTAGCTCACAGCAACCTCAAACTTCTGGGCTCAAGCAGTCCTCCTGCCTCAGCCTCTAGAGTAGCTGGGACTACAGATGTGCTGCCACACCCAACTAATTTTTCTATTTTTAGTAGAGATGGGATATTGCTTTGCTCTGGCTGGTGTTAAACTCCTGAGCTCAAGTGATCCTCCTCCTTTGCTCTCTCAGAGTGATAGGATTACAGATGTAAGCCTCTGTACCTGGCCTTTTTAGTTTATTTAAAGCCATTTGAGTGATTCATCTCTGACTTTAGCTAAAGAACAAAACTCTGGCCCAGAGGTAACTAATTTAGTAGCCTTTCTGACTTAAAAAGTTACCAGAGCAAAGCCAGGTATCTCCACATGATCAATGTGGACGTCTTGAATCGATAGTATGAAGGGTACTGGGGATACAAAGAAATACAGTGCAGTCGTAGTTTGTCCTTTGAGGTTTATGACTTAGTTGGAATAGAAAGATGGCTATATAGAAAGAAACAAAAGGGATTTTCATGATGAGTTAAGTGAACAGTATGTGAGTATTACTGTGGTTTAGAGTTGTTAGAGAAGTTTTCATGAAGGGTTTAAGACTTGAGCTGCATCCAAAGGATTTTGATAACCAAAAAAAGCAGCAAGGATGACATTCTAAGCAGGGAGACTGTTGGGAACTCTAGATATGTTGATGTATTTTAGGGGATAATGTACCAATCTTACATAGGCTGGAAGACTTTCAGAGGGTGTAAATTTGTGAGTCAAGTTTAGGGAGATTAATTAGCACTTCGAGATGATAGCTTTTCTGGAAAGCAAGCTACCATCTATTAGCTAGTATGGATGCAAAATAGCTAATAGCTATCAGCTATTTTAAAGGCAGTGAAGCATCAGCATTGAGCTCAACAAATATATGTGAGATCACCTGTTTGCCAAATGGCTTACAGGCTCTTGGATTACTAATTTTTCCTGAGTATAATTGATCCATGGGGTGTTTGGCAAGTCATTTAAACACTCTCAGCCTTAGTTTCCTTGTTTATATGCATGTTATTATAATTAACTGCCTTACTATAGGTAAATGATAAAGCGTTCAGCACAGCACTTGATAAATAATAGTAGGTATTCTAAAAAAATATTTTTAGAATATTTATCTCCTTCTCAAGTTTATCACCTTCTCAAGATCCTTTGTCTTTTCTTAGTATCTTTAATTGCTTAACTCTCTCACCTCACGAAAGTCTAAAGGTTTTCTCTTTAGTCTTGATAGTAAATAGATTTTATGATCAAAACCTATGAAATAACATACTTCTTTCACCAAACTTTGTTTATTAATATTTCCTTAGTTTACTTGCCTTGATAATGTAAAAAGTAATCCTATTTAGTTATTTATTAGATTGAACTTTATGAAATTGCAGATATGTGACTGCTAATTAACCTACAAAAATGGTAAATTCATACGTAATTCACTCTAACTTATGATTATATCTGTATCTATTGTATAGTCATATACAGAAGATACTTAAAATAACTTAGAATTTTATTTTCTTTTTAAGATCCTGATAATTTGAGTGACTCTCTTTTTTCTGGTGATGAAGAAAATACTGGGACTGAGGAAATAAAGAATGAAATAAATGGAAATTGGATTTCAGCATCCTCCATTAATGAAGCTAGAATTAATGCCAAGGCAAAAAGGCGACTACGGAAAAACTCATCCCGAGACTCTGGCAGGGGAGATTCAGTTAGTGATAATGGAAGTGAAGCCCTTAGAAGTGGAGTAACTGTGCCAACCAGCCCAAAGGGAAGGTTGCTAGATAGGCGATCCAGATCTGGGAAAGGAAGGGGACTACCAAAGAAAGGTTAGTATTTACCATGTACAAAAATGAGGAAATACCATGTCCAAAAAATAAGGAAACAACAAGTGGAAACAAATGGGGGAAATATCTGGTTTCTGTACTCTGATTTCCTTGTTCTAGAAGTGAGAGAAATTTAAACCTTCTATTGGTTTTATATTTTGTATATATTTTTACTTAGTAATAATTTGAGGACCATCCACTTTTTTTAGGTTTATCCTTCTTTTCTTTGAGCAGATTAGTTTTCTTGAACAGAACTTTATCTTTTGCCTCCAGCAAAATAAACAGATGTTTTTCAC
The DNA here is from genome assembly GCA_963574655.1 of Perodicticus potto. NCBI lineage: Eukaryota > Metazoa > Chordata > Mammalia > Primates > Lorisidae > Perodicticus > Perodicticus potto. Next base: position 14,345 of record CAUYRH010040404.1, read on the forward strand.
AGGTATGAATTGTGCATGTATTCTTTACCTTTGTTTGAAAGGAGTCAGAAATTCATCATACCTTTTATCAAATGAATCTAATTATGTTCATTGTAAGAATAATACATATAAATTTGATTGGTAATGTTTGGATCAGAATTTTAATTTTTTCATGGGCTTGGTCCTGAGTTCTCTTTAGCTTTATTTATTTTGGGTTTTGGAAGGGTTTGGTCTATTTCAGTGCTTCATCCGCAGCAGGTAAAGTACTTACTAGCACATGGTAGACACTTAAATATTTCTCGAATGATGAGGGGTCTGTAAGCTCCTGTCTGATTTTGATATGATTGGAGATTTCGCCAGCTCCTGAATGGTGGGAACTTGCCTAGGTTTCTTGTAAAATGTTTTTGTGGTCTGTCAGAAATTATTTTTGTTGAATAGCTCTACAGTCAGTGTTTGTATCAAAATGGAACCTAGTTATCAGGTTTTGTGTTGGTTTGATGGCAAGGATTACACTTTTAGGTTTAAAATAAGAACTTCAAAAAAAAAAATGTCAGCAACATGGTAAGGGTTCTTGAAAAAAATAATATAAAAATAATGTCTTTTTAAAAACATTTCAGTAAATTCAGTAAAAAAGCAACTTTATTAGCTGGAATTGTTTTCTGTTGGTTTGTATGTAGTAGTAGGAATAATTTTCAGTGCAGTTAATGCTTAAAAAGCATTTAGTTAATTGTAACATATTATGGTTGTATAGTTTAAGGTGTCCTTTTACTGTATTTGACCTTAAAACACTTAATAGTGGTCACTGTGTTTCTCTGTTAAATAATTTTTCTCTTGTTGAGTTTTTTTCTTTTTTTGTAGTTTTTGGCCGGGGCTGGGTTTGAACTCGCCACCTCTGGCATATAGGGCTGGCAACCTACTCCTTTGAGCCACAGGTGCTGCCCTTCTTTTTTTTTTTAAGACAGAGTCTCACTTTGTTGCCCGGGCTGAAGTGCAGTGGCTCAATCTTAGCTCATTGTAATCTTAATCTCCTGGGATCCTCCCGTCTCAGTCTCTGTAGTAGCTAGGACTACAGTCACGTGCCACCATGCCCCGCTAATTTTTTAATCTTTTGTAGAGACTTGGTCTTACCACATTCCCCAGGCTTGTATAAAACTCCTGGCCATAAGTAATCCTTGCCTTAGCCTCTTGAGACATTAGGATTACAGGTGTGAGCCAACACATCCAGCCCCCTTGTTCAGTTTTCTGTGTCACATTTTACTGGCTCACTATGTTTCTTTTTGTTTTGGTCCCAAGAAATGTCAAGTAAAATTTAGAACTCAACTGCAATATCATCTCCTTTGAGGTCCTTAGTATAACTATTTTTTTTGGTTTTTTTTATTCAATTTTACTTTTCTAAAACATCTGCCTTTTTGGTTTTTAATTTTATAAGCTATTTGAACTTGATATTTTGGAAATAGATTATAAAATATACACAGTCTTATTGAAAAAATAGTCTGAATAAAAAGACTATTGGGGGAAAAATGGATAGCAGAGAAATTCTTTCTAAGCTATTATTTTGTATCTGAATACTTAATCTAGTTCATATTTTATTTAAAATTTATGAACTTTATGCTCTTTCCTTTCTTAATTCTGAACTTTTTCAGGTGGTGCAGGAGGTAAAGGTGTTTGGGGTACACCTGGACAGGTATATGATGTAGAGGAAGTAGATGTGAAGGATCCTAACTATGATGATGACCAGGTATCAATATTTTACTTTTTTACATATTTAAAATGTTTACAAACTTTTTTGACTTCACGTTTATAATTTACTCATACATTTGTCAAATCATATGTGTATAGTGTACTTATACTCTTTGGTTACCAGTTTACCAATTTATATACACATATACACACACACACATAGTAAATATCTATCTAACTCATATATATTCATTACTTTCAGATTGTGAAGTTAATTTTGGGTTAGGAAACAAAGTTAACAGATAATAATGTGTGCATAATTTCACTTGGTTGCTGAAGTGAGTCAAAAGCAGATCTCTTAGCCAGGCATGGTGGCATGCACCTGTATTTCTAGCTATTGAGAAAGCTAAGGCAGGAGAATCCCTTGAGTCTGGAGTTTGAGTTTGCAGTGAGCTAAGGTGATGCCACTGTACTCTTAACAGGGGTAACAGAGTGACACCCTGTCTTAAAAATAATAAATTAAAAAAATAAAGAAAACTCAAAAAACCCCCCCACAAAAACAAAAAAGAAATACAAAATGTAGTTGTATACAAATTCACTTAGTGTTAAGTTGATCGTTTTTTCTGTGAATTCTGTTGAGTTTATAATATAGTTTCTTTTTACAGTAATAATAGTTAAGAAAAAGTATATTTTCTTTTGAATACCTTAAGAGTTAATAGATAATTAGGTTCCTTTTAAATATACTGTTTAGAATGGGAACTATATGGTAAGTTTTGTTTGGGAACATTTGCATCTTTTTTCTCGGAATAATTAAATTTCTAATAGATTTTGCAGTGAATTTTTAATGTTTTTTAATATAAACTTTAAAAGTTGATAGAACAGTATAATTAACCTGCTTGTATTCGTTTCCCAGCTTTACCAACGTCAATAATTAACTCATAGACAGGCTTGTTTCATTCTGTGCATGCATTTACTGTCTCTCTTCTGTTGCCCCCCTCACCCCCACCATGTTTTAAATTATTTCAAAGCAAATTCTGATGTTATGACATTTAAAAAAATACTGTCTTTGCTTACGGTAAGACACCATGATGAGAATTTTAGACAGAAGAATATCAGGATATATGCTAGTTTGTTTTATTGTGTGTTGTTTGTAAATATGTATTTACCTATTTTAACTAATAGACATGGAAATATATCTAAGGGAATATGAAAAATTGTATATTTTAAAATATTTAAGACTGAAAAATATATATTTAATATATTAAAATTATATATAAAATTATTTAATTTTAAAAATTAAAAATATATTAATACATTTATGTATTTATATATTATATTGAAAGTATATAATTGTAATTATACATTTAATACCTTAGAATCTCTGCTAAACATTTTTTATTTGTTTATTTTTTGAGACAGAATCTCAAGCTGTTGTCTTGGGTAGAGTGCCATGGCGTCATAGCTCACACCAACCTCCAACTCTTGGGCTCTAGCGATCTTCTTCCCTCAATTCTTCTATTTTTAGTAGAGATGGGGGTCTTGCTCTTGTTCAGGCTGGTCTCAAACCTGTGAGCTCAGGCAGTCCACCTGCCTTGGCCTCCCAGAGCGCTAGGATTAGAAGTGTGAGCCACCACACCCAACCCTCTGCTAAACATTTATTGATCTTTCAGATGTATGTTGTTAGACTGAAGCCAGTCACAAACTGCAAATACTGTAGTACCCCTTCGCCATGGTTTCACTTTCTGAGGTTTCTCAGTGATCCACAGTCAACTGTGGTTTGAAAATATGGAATGGATAATTCTAGAAATAATTCACAAATTTTAAATTGTGTGCTTTCTGAGAAATGTGATAAAATCTCCCAATGTCTAGCTCCATACCACCCCATCCTGTTCATCCTTTTTGTCCAGCATATCCACCCTATATTTGCCACTCACCCAAGAGTCACTTAGTAACCATCTTATTTGTCAGATTGAAAAATGTTACTTATAGGCTTCAATAACTATCTGTAGTTTTCAGGTATCCACTGGGGGTCCTGAACACAACCCCTATAGATAAGGGGGTTCTACATTTCAGAGCTTTTCTGCAGGGCAGAAAGGGATGGTTTGGTGATGGATATTACTTTTATTTTTGAAATTTTAGTTGAGGAGTGCTTTTCCTTAGAGATTTTTCACTTTCTACAACATTGATCTGGCTGGGCACAGTGGTTCACGCCTGTAATCTCAGCACTCTAGAAGGCTGAGGCAGGAGGATCCCTTGAGTGTTAGGAGTTTGAGACCAGCCTGAGCAAGAGCAAGACCCAGACCCCATCTCTACTAAAAAAATACAAAAATTACCCATTGTTGTGATGGGCACCTGTAGTCCCAGGTACGAGGCAGGACAATTGCTTGAACCCAGAAGTTTTGGGTTGCTGTGAGCTAGGGTGACGCTACGGCAATCTAGCCTGGGCAACAGAGTGGGGCTATCTCAAAAAAAAAATTTGATCTTTATTATATGTTTATTATGATAATCATGAAGTCTTTGTTTCCTGTTTTTTTAAAAAATTACGTTTTAATGAAGATAAGCGTGTATGATAGGAAACTATTATAAAGCTTTTTGGTCACTGAAGATCGGTTTTGAGAGAGATATAAAGTAACAGAATACAAAGGGGATATGGAGCAAGTCATATTTTGCTGTGGTTAGTGGTTCTAGTCTGTATATTGTCTTATTGTATTCAGGTTTCGTAAAAGAGCAATGACATATTTATTCTATTTTTATATATGGTTAAAACATGCATATCTTTATCTTACTCTAAATAAGGATTATTAACTGTTTGCATATAAAACTGTACAACAATTTCAGTTTACCTGAATTTTGTTCTTTGAAACTCTTTTTCCTTCCCCTCACAGGAAAACTGTGTATATGAAACTGTAGTTTTGCCTTTGGATGAAAGAGCATTTGAGAAGACTTTAACACCAATCATACAGGAATATTTTGAGCATGGAGATACTAATGAAGTGGCGGTAGGTTTAAAGTTACAAGTATAAGCCGGGTGCAGTGGCTCATGCCTGTAATTCCAGCACCCTGGGAGGAGCCATTGAGCTCAAGAATTTGGAACCAGCCTGAGCTTTTTTCTTCTACTAAAAATAGAAAAATTAGCTGGGTATTGTGGTAGGTGCCTGTAGTCCCAGCTACTTGGGAGGCTGAGGCAGGAGGATCACTTGAGCCCTAGAGTTTGAGGTTGTTATGAGCTAAGTTGGTGCCGTGGAACTCTAGCCTGGGGCAACAGAGTGAGGCTGTCTCAAAAAGAAAAAAGTTGAAGTATAATTTACTTAATACAGGAGAGAAAACACTGTTTAAGCAAAACATATCTAGAGTGATCTTGGATCACTGAATAAATTAGCACATTTTCTTTTGCTTAAATAAATTTCAAAGTAAGAAATGGGATAAAGTCTCATTATATTAACCAGTTCTTACATTTAATGTTTGGGATCTGATGAAAACTGTATCATTTCTTTCCATGAAAAAATGGCACAAAATAATATTTTTATAAATCAGTTTTTATAATTAAAAGAATTTATAATGTCTACTTTTATAATGAATAAAATTGGCAATTTCAGGGTATTTGTGGACCTTCTAAAAACTCTTCAGAGACCTTGGTTAAGAATACCTGACTTAATTTCATGCTTTGATAGTTTTTTCAGTGTTTAGGATTAAGATAAAATTTTTCCTAATTTCAAAAAACCCCACTGACACAACGATTAAAAAAAATGTATACAGAAACTAAGAATAAATTTAAGTGGTTTTGAATATTTGTAAACAAATATTGACTGTGTTAATTATGAATTGTTCATAAAGTAAATGTGGAATTGTGAAGTACCATTACTAGTCTAGTTTTGATTACTGAGTTAAAGTAATATCGTTCTAACTCTTAAAATTCAAAATGGATGGTCTTGATTTATTTGTCTGATACTATAAAGTTTATCTTTGGATTTTTAAGAGTTAAATATAAAACAAATATTTGTACAGTGCATACCATGTAGAGGAATTTGTGATGGATGATTCCTGCCCTTTTGAAGGTTAGTCAAGTGAAGGGAATGATATATAAACAGATTATTAAACTATGTGAGACATTGTTATGTAAGGGCAGAGACTTTTGAAATCTGGGTATCTGCTTAGCATAGGACCAACTATATATTGCCTATCTATTAACTAAGTAAGTAGTGCTATGAGTGGAGTGTTAATGAAAGTGTAAAATTGAGAACAACAATAGAGGTGATTTGGAGCCACCCGAAGGAATTTGGCTTTTAAAATGGTTGAAGAAGGTTTTTCAGGAAGTGGGTATGATAGAAACTAAGAATAAATTTAAGTGGTTTTGAAGCAAAACCACGTGCCTCATGTCTGAAGGCAGTGAGTTAAACTGTTGTTGAGGAAGATGAAATGGAGTTGAAAGAGGACAGGACACAAGTTAGGGGGTTGTGAAAATAGTTGTGGCACACTCTTAGCGGTATACCATGATTTAAAGAGTCTGCATTACAGTTTATAGCCTGCAGGGTCAGATTGCCTGTACTCCATGTTTAGCTTGGCCATTGCAGCTTTATGCCCTCAGCCATTACTTAATTTTTCTGTGCTTTGGCACGATAAGTATGATAATTTAATACTCAGAGGGTTATTTTGAGTTAAATGATGACTATAACATGGCTGTTATGTTATGCCTGATACTTTATAACTGGTTAGTAAGTATTAGCTGCTGCTGTTAAATTTTTTTTGTTGTTGTTGTTGCAGTTTTTTGGCTGGGGCCAAGTTTGAACCCGCTACCTCCAGCATATGGGGCTGGCGTACTCCTTGAGCCACAGGGGCTGCCCTTCTATTACATTTTTTTTTTGTAGAGACAAAGTCTCACTCTATCGCCCTCCATAGAGTGTTGTGGAGTCACAGCTCACAGCAACCTCCAGCTCTTAGGCTTGAGCGATTCTCTTGCCTCAGCCTCCCAAGTAGCTGGGACTACAGGCACCCGCCACAGCGCCTGGCTAATTTTTGATGCAGTTCGGCCGGGGCCGGGTTTGAACTCGCAGCCCTCGGTATATGGGGCCGGTACTCTACTCACTGAGCCACTGGTGCCACCCCTTGCTATTACATTTTTAATAGGAAATTTTAACTTTACCCCAGCATTTATTTTTTTTTTTTTTGCAGTTTTTTTTTTTGGCTGGGGCTGAGTTTGAACCCACCACCTCCAGCATATGGGGCCGGCACCCTACTCACTGAGCCACAGGTGCCGCCCTTTACCCCAGCATTTAAAACCAATAATCCCATTTAAAAACAGTGGTTTAAGGTCCTATTGAAAACTTCATATGAAAGTATAAAGTGAATTTTTGTATTAATTAAGAGAAAGCTTTGAATAAAAGTAGAGTAAAACATCTTATGATCATGTAAAATAAATTTTTCTATAAATGCTCACAGAACAGTATTTCCAGAAATAATAGATAGTAAGGCAGAGTTAGTTAGCTTTTTACTAACTCTGGATTAATAATACTATGTAGCCCTTTTTTTTTTTTTTTGAGGCAGAGTTACATTTGTTGCCACAGGATAGAGTGCTAAGGCATCAACCTAGCTCACAGCAACCTCAAACTCCTGGGTTCAAGTGATCCTCCAGCCTCACCTTTCTGAGTAGTTGGGATTACAGGCATCTAGCACAATGCCCAGCTAATTTTTTAATTTTTAGTAGAGACAAAGTCTTGCTCTTTGTTCAAGGTGGTCTTCTGAGCCCTCCCAGAGTGCTAGAATTACAGGCATGATTCTCCTGCCCCCATGCCCAACTGATATTATGTAGCTTAATGGACTACAGAATTGAGCTATATTATGATGTCTTGGTCAAGGATTTTGACCACATGTACCACTGTGGTCCCATGAGATGATAATACATATTTTTACTATACCTTTTCTATGTTTAGATATTGTTTAGGTACACAAATACTTAACATTGTGTTGTAGTTGCTTATAGTATTTAGTACAGTAACATGCTCTACAGGTCTGTAGCCTAGGGACAATAGGGTATACTATATGGCCTAATTGTGCAGGAGGCTGTACCATCAAGGTTTGTATAAATGCACTATGGTATTTGCACAATGATGAAAATGTCTAAATAGCAATTTTCTAAGACTGTATCCATATTGTTAGAGGATGTAGGACTGTATTTTGAATGTAACTCGCATTCTTGAGTTTAGTTATGTTCAGGCAGTTAAAAAAGCTCAACAAGGCTCGGAGCCTGTGGCTCAACGGGCTAAGGCGCCAGCCACGTACACCTGAGCTGGTGGGTTCGAATCCAGCCCGGGCCTGCCAAACAACAATGATGGCCGCAACCAAAAAATGGCCGGGCGTTGGGGCGGGCGCCTGTAGTCCCAGCTACTTGGGAGGCGGAGGCAAGAGACTCGCTTGAGCCCAGGAATTGGAGGTTGCTGTGAGCTGTGATACCACAGCACTCTATCCAGGGTGACAGCTTGAGGCTCTGTCTCAAAGAAAAAAAAGCTCGACAAAGTGGATCAATATCTAATGTATATGCAGAAAAAGTTGATTTGTCCTATCTCCCAAAATAAGACTTCATCTCTTCTTATTTCCAGAGAGGGAGAGGTAAAGATAGGTGTAGATAAAAGCTTGATTTTGCAAAAATAAAATTTTATCGAATTCTAGGTGGTCACGTACTTTTTAAAATTTTAAAAATTGTTATTTTTTTTTTAATAGGAAATGCTGAGAGATTTAAATCTTGGTGAAATGAAAAGTGGAGTACCAGTGTTGGCAGTGTCCTTAGCATTGGAGGGGAAGGCTAGTCATAGAGAAATGACATCTAAGCTTCTTTCTGATCTTTGTGGGACAGTAATGAGCACAAATGATGTGGAAAAATCGTTTGATAAATTGTTGAAAGATCTGCCTGAATTAGCATTGGATACTCCTAGAGCACCACAGGTTTGTATGAGTTGTCGTTTTGTTCACTCACCCCCCTCAACCCTACATTCCATCCATCTATACTCCTAACTGTAGAAATAGTAACTGCTTTTAGAAAATTTTTGTAGATGAAAGGGAAATGATCTACATTTCCCCCCCATGCAAAAATAGCCCTCTCACATTTTGGTGTGTTTTTTCAGTTAGCTTTTCTTTCTTTTTTTTTTAATGTAGTCTTTATCATACTACACATTCAATTTTTATACTATATGCTCTGTATAGTTTTTAGGTCAATTTTTTTACCATATATATTTTCTTTCTTTTTTTTTTGAAATTGATGAAGTTATGACTTTATTTTTATTTTAAAGTTTCTGACAGGCCTTGTTTTAAACACTGTGTAAACTATAAATTACAATTGGGATTTTGTTTAGAGTGTTAAGCTGCCTTTATCAATTTTAATTTTTAGAGGCAGGGTTCCCAGTTTGTTTCTACAACTTTATGATCCCCTTTATGATGTATATGCACATATTATGATGCTTGTTCTGGGAAATGCTCTAATGACATTCTCATACAGTAATGTGATATAGGCCTGACTCTTACTTACCAAGACTAAATTGTTAGGTCTGCTGAAAAGACATTCAGTGGTTTATCAGGCAAGTTAGGGAACGCAAAGAAAACACAGAGAGCATCAGATGAATAGTTTGTTCAGGCTATTATAACAAAATACTATAAGTGGTGACTTATAGACAACAGAAATTTCTTGCTCACAGTTTTGGAGGCTGGGAAGTCCAAGATCAAGGTGCCAGCAGATTTGATGTCTGGTGAGGGCTTAGTACTCCTGGACAGTGCTTTCTGTGTGTCTTTATGTGGCAGAAAGGCATATATATATTTTCTGTTATATGTAGTTAAGCTGTTCGTTGGCTAGGATTATAAAAAATGTTATAATGATGGAATTTGTTTGACTAAAGTTTATTATAAAAAGTCATAAATAAGACTTCCCCTGTGTGCTTTGAAAACATGAAATTACTGCTATTTATCAACGTTAATATCTTTCCCTGTGGCCATAAAGTGTATCATCTTATGTATTTACCTCTCAAACAGACTTTTATTCTTATACACTAAAGTTGTTTCCAATTTTTTGTTATACTACTATGAACATACTTTCATATAAATATTTCTATATGTTTTTTCTCCATAAGACAAATTCATTTAACTGTCTTTCTGTGGACAGTTTTTTGAGAAACCTACTCCATTGTCTTTTTAGAAAAGAGGCTTCATCTGGCCTTAAGATATTCATTTAACAAATACTTTTGATTATGTCCTATGCAAAGTGCAAAGTGTTGGGGATTCAGTAGTGAGCAAAACAGATGTGACACTTAACTTGAAGGTAAAGAGGTGGAAGTGATGTTTGACCTAACAGTTACTAATGGGTGTTTTTTGGATATTCCAGAATTTATAGGTAGTACTGTGTATTTCAACCAGTTTTCGCCATTTATATATTTAAAAATTAGGTCCTGACTTGGCGCCTGTAGCTCAGTGGTTACGATGCCAGCCACTTGCACTGAGGCTGGCTGGTTCAAGTCCAGCCTGGGCCAACTAAAACAACAATGACAACTGCAACAAGAAAATAGCCGGGCGTTGTGGTGGGTGCCTGTAGTCACAGCTACTTGGGAGGCTGAGGCACGAGAATCACTTAATCCTGAGAGTTTGAGGTTGCTGTCAGCTGTGATACTACAGCACTCTACGCAGGGTGACATAGTGAGACTCTGTCTCAAAAAAAAAAAAAAAAAAAAAAGAAAATTATGTCCTATAAAAGTTACAGGTTTTTTATATAGGTCTTTTTTTTTCTTACTACAGTTGGTGGGCCAGTTTATTGCTAGAGCTGTTGGAGATGGAATTTTATGTAATACCTATATCGATAGTTACAAAGGAACTGTAGATTGTGTACAGGCTAGGTAAGTAAATTAATTTTCCTACTTACAATTTCATAGTGGGTGAATTTCTACAAGAGGCTATTGAAATGACACTTGTATTAATCAGATATTGTGGACATCTGTGACTCGTTTGTGTTCTCCACAGTTAAAACAGAATGGAGAGGCTCGGCGCCTGTGGCTCAACGGGCTAAGGCGTCAGCCACGTATACCTGAGCTGGCAGGTTCGAATCCAGCCCAGGCCAGCCAAACAACAGTGACGGCTGTAACCAAAAAAAAAAAAAATGGCCGGGCGTTGTGGCGGGCGCCTGTAGTCCCAGCTACTTGGGAGGCGGAGGCAAGAGACTGGCTTGAGCCCAGGAGTTGGAGGTTGCTGTGAGCCCAGGAGTTGGAGGTTGCTGTGAGCTGTGATGCCACTGCACTCTATCCAGGGTGACAGCTTGAGGCTCTGTCTCAAAAAAAAAAAAAAACAGAATGGAGAGGTTGTTGGCATTATGTAGGAGGAGGATAGTACTACAACCCAAAAGTTCTGAGTTTTCGCTAACCTGAAATTAATTGCCTTCATGAGTCAAGCCACTCTTGTTTGGGTATTGAATGCTTTTATAAAATGAAAGCATTGGGTTAAGTTATGTTCTTTAAGTTCCCTTCAGGTTCTAACATTCTGCATTTATTTAAGAGTCTTATATGATGGACAAGATTAACAGAGGATCCTGATTTACAATTTTATATTGTACTTATCTACTGTAGAAATCTTTTGGAATATATCTTTTTCACTCTTATCCTTTGGTATAATTAAGTGTAAGCTATAAGTGATATTTGGGAGTTGTGCTATGTGATTTTTCTTAACTTCCTAGAGATTTAGACTTAGACATAGCCATGTGTTAGGTTTTCTCAGGTCTAGATATTAAGTTAATTTTCTAGGGCTACTTGAGGTCATAGTGGGATAGTTTCCCTGGGTAAGAAGGCAGGGATATATAGGTAAAAATTGTACATGTCATGCATGTTCTTTCTCATTGCATATCAGTTATTTTTAAATATATTTTAATTATCCTGAATGAGAAATGAAAGTTATATAGCATGAGACTATTAACATGAAAGTCAACTTTTTTCTGCTTTCAACTTTTTATTTTGAAAAAGATTTGAGTTTTGAATTTTATATTGCTTTTATGTGTTTATATGAAAGATTTTAGTGCATATGGAATTTTGTCAGCTTTACCCGTAATTAACTTTACCTGGATAAACGTCAGACATGTTCAGATAATAAAACTGAATTTTTTTCCTTTTTTGTAGAGCTGCTCTGGATAAAGCTACTGTGCTCCTGAGTATGTCTAAAGGTGGAAAGCGTAAAGACAGTGTATGGGGCTCTGGAGGTGGGCAGCAACCTGTCAATCACCTTGTTAAAGAGGTAATGTTTGGGGTATTTTTTTTTTTTTTTAAGAGAAAGAGTCTCACTTTATCGCCCTCGGTAGAGTGCTGTGGCGTCACACAGCTCACAGCAACCTCCATCTCCTGGGCTTAGGCGATTCTCTTGCCTCAGCCTCCCGAGTAGCTGGGACTACAGGCGCCCGCCACAATGCCCAGCTATTTTTCTGTTTTGCAGTTTGGCTGAGGCTGGGCTTGAACCCGCCACCTTCGGTATATGGGGCTGGTGCCCTACTGGATGAGCCACAGGCGCCCTTAACTTACTGTATTTTTTTAACTTAATTGGTAATTTGTGCTTACTAGCTGGTATTTTTTTGGACAAAATTAAGTTCAGTCTTGTAGCTACAAATGGAAAATTGAATAATACTTTTATATTTGGCTGTATACCCTTTTACTATAAATTATATGATAACTATATTGGATTGTTAATAAATTTTTAATATTTACTCAACAAGATTGCATTAAGTTAAAAGAATTTTTGTGAATAATTATAAGAAGGCTAGGTATGAACTTGACAGTAATGTCTGAACAATCTTTGTCTTATACTAGTATTTAAAATTTTAAATTCTGTAGAAATGAGATTTTCCCACTTTGTAGTTATTCAATAAATATCTGTTATTATGTGAGCAATTTGAAATAGTCTCAGATCATAAGTTATGATTTTGAGAGCTAGAGTAGATGAGAGTGGTACATTTTAGTGAGGAAGTCCATTAGCTATATACATGCTTTAAAAGAAAACAAATGTGAGATTATTCCCTGTGGATTTTTTTTTTTTTGGCTGTAATATGCTTTTGTATAGCAAGAAACAAAAAATGTATTTAATCTCCTTACTTGTAGATCTTGAAGAAAAAACATGTAATTAGATGATTTATAGTTAATGTGCTTCACATTTTTGATTATAATCTTTTCATGTGACTAATTTTTATTTTTAATAAGTCTTTTAATGATATATCTTGGTGTATTATCTAGTTTAAGAGTTAGGAAGCTCAAAATATACTTTGAGCCTTGGCCATTTTTGTTTTCATATACATATATTAATATTAAAATACATAAGTTGGTGTTTTCAATGTCATGATTGCAATACATAGGTAACTCTGAAGGTTCTGAAATAGACTGTTATGGTTTATTATTTCACTTCTAAGAAACACAATCGACAGCATCCTTTCTGATTCACCCATGCAAGTTTGAACTTGCTCAGCTTGGCAGGGTTATTGGGAGGACTTCATTTGTTTCCGTTTGTGTGAATTTTACATTTCTACTTTTGTGTATTGGAGAACTTTTGTAATGACCTGCATATCTGTTTTTAAAAAAATTAAAGAATTATTAGAAGAGTTACGATATAAAAATAGTTAAAATACCAGGACATGTAGGCAAGGATAAGAAATAAGAGGCATCCAGATTGGAAAGGAAGGAGGAGGTAATATTAGTTCGATTCACAGATGACATGATCTCTATATGGAAAATATGAATGAATCCACCAAATAACCCCCTCAAACCCAAAACAAACTATTAACTAAATAAATGAGTTCAGCAAGGTCTTATACAGGATATAAGATCAATATACAACTGCAATTCTGTATCTGTATTGTAGTAGTGAATGATCTAAACTGAAATTAATTGTAATTTACAAATAGCATCAAAAATAAAATACTTAGGAGTAAATCAAATGCAAGTCTGATACACTGAAAACTGCAAAGCATTGTTGAAAGAAATTAAAGAAGACTTAAACAATTATATTTCATGTGTGTGGATCAGAAGACATGATGCGGTCAAGATGGCAACTTCCCAAAATTAATATTTTGAGAAACTGCTAAACTGTTGTATGTGAATTTATACTTATAAAAAAAACAGATAAGAGGGTGGCTCCTGTGGCTCAAAGGAGTAGGACACTGGCCCCATATACCAGAGGTTGTGGGTTCAAACCCAGCCCCTGGCCAAAAAAAAAAAAAAAAACCCCTGCAAATAAATAAATAAAATAAAACCATGCCAATGAGATAAAACCATAAAAAAAAACAGATAAGATAAAAATTGAAATAAAACTACCAATATGAATTTGAGGTGGACATTATTTGGATATTCATATAACCAAATGGAAGGAAGGGTTGGGACAATGAAGACTTAGAAATGCATACATGTGTTTGTAATTTATCATTCTCAGAAACATATGGAATCCATGGGGAGCATTTAAAATATTAAGTTACTTAGCAAATGTTAAAACTAAGTAGAATTTATTTTTTTATTTTTTATTTTTTTTTTGAGATAGAGTTTCACTTTGTCGCCCTCGGTAGAGTGCTGTGGCATCACAGCTCACACAACCTCTAGCTCTTGGGCTTAGGTGATTCTCTTGCCTCAGCCTCCCATGGGGCTGGGACTACAGGCACCTGCCACAACACCTGGCTATTTTTTTGTTGTAGTTTGGCCGGGGCTGGGTTCAAACCCGCCACCCTCGCTATATGGGGCCAGTGCGCTACTCACTGAGCCATAGGCACTGCCTGTAAAACTAAGTAGAATTTAAGTAACAAATATAGTCATATGCCACATAACAATTTTTGATTAATAATGGACTGTATGGAACCGTGGTGATCTCTTAAGATTATAATGGAGCTGAAAAATTCCTGTTACCTAGTGTTGTTGTAGCCATTGTAATATCACAGCACAATTTATTTTCTTACAAGTTTAGGGTAGCCTAAGGGTACATTGTTTATAAAGTCTGTAGTAATGTATAGTCCTAGGCCTTCACATTCACTCACCACTTACCATTGACTCACCCAGAGCAACTTCTAGTCCTTCAAGCTCAATTCATAGTTAAGATTGCTATACAAGTATATCCTTTTTTTTTTGGTCATTTATACTATAATTTTAATGTACCTTTTCTATGTTCAGATAAACAAATACTGTTGTGTTCTAATTAAAGTGTTCAGTACAGTAACATGCTGATAGGTTTGTAGCCTAGGAGTGGTAGGGTGTACCCTGTAGGTTTGAGTAAGTATACTCTATTAATATTCGTGTGACAGAAAACATCTAATGCACTTTTCAGAATGTATCCTTATGGTTAAATGACAAATGACTGTATATTAATTGGCAATTACAAAAACACTTCATTCAAGTGTTGTGCTTTAAATATTTACTTTCCTAAAGCATAATAAGAATTATTCATCAGGATGTATTTTGTGATTACATTCTACTTTACCTTTTAGGAAAATATGTTGTAGCAGAGGGAAATAGAAGATACTTAAAAAATTATTCAATTAGCCAGCACTCAGTGCCACCTAGATGCGAAAGTGATTTTAACAGGTGGCATATAGGGAAGTTCTTGTGCTGAAAAACTTTTCTCTATAGCCATAGATAATATTATTTAAGTTTAAACAGACTTTTCTTTTTAGCTTCAACTGGAAGCTGAATTATTGATGACCATTTTAGATAATGGGTTTCAAATCCTTAGTTTTGGAGAAAAGAGAAACCGTATTGCCCTGTTCAATAATGCCCCGTTATCATCTCTCACTTTTTTGGCTTCTAGGGTTCTTATTATTCAGGTCATCTTGATTAAAGTGCAGTATTTTATGCCCCCTTAAAAATTCATACTGAGACTTTCTGTTAGGGCCCTCTAGTGGTATTTAAAATTCCTTGATTTCATTGGGAGCATTCTAAAGCACTATGGTCATAACCTAGGCCATGGATATTATATCCTATTCTTGAATTTCAGTGATTATTCAGATACACTGAAGAGTTGTATTCACTTCATAATTATGAACCATTTAAAAATTGAGGACTTTTTTAATTATGAAAAAATTATGATAGTACATGTTTGGTCTGTGTGTTCTTAGCTGTGATCTGCTGTTTCATAATGTAATATATTGAAATGAGGGTAAATAATCCTATAGGTAAGCACAGTTTTCTTTTTAAAAATTAAGAATTCTAACACATCCCAACTTTTAAATCTAATAGATTGATATGCTGTTGAAAGAATATTTACTGTCTGGAGACATACCTGAAGCTGAACATTGCCTTAAGGAACTGGAAGTACCTCATTTTCACCATGAACTTGTGTATGAAGTAAGATTACCTTGCTGTACCAAAGAGAATTATTTAATTAAATGTTCCTTTTTGTACCACAGTGATTTAATGCTACTTTAATAACATACATTTTTTTTCTTGTTACAAAATATTAAGGAAGAAAGTTTTTAAATTTTAATGATTATAAAATCATATAATAATTACAAATTAGAGAAAAGGCATCTGTTACATTTTTGGAGCAGTTTCTTACAGGAATTAATGACCCAAAATTCATTCATTCATTCATTCAATTTTTAGGCTATTGTAATGGTTTTAGAGTCAACTGGAGAAAATACATTTAAGGTGATTTTGGATTTATTAAAATCCCTTTGGAAGTCTTCTACCATTACTGTAGACCAAATGAAAAGAGTAAGTATAATATTATTGTGAACAACTTTTAGGTTAATATATGATTGAATAAAGAATTAAATTTTCTTTAAGTTTAATATTATGCTTATAAGTTTTGTTTGTTTTCTTAATGGTAGTGTTTGAAGTTTGAACCTCTTACAACTACTTCTTGGAAAGTAACACTTCATTGAGTTTTTTTAAAATTATTTTTTTAAATTTATTTTTATTTCATCAATTAATTTTTTGGGAGACACAATTTTACTTTGTTATCCTCAGTAGAGTGCCAGTGGCATCATAGCTCACAGCAACTTCAAACTCTTGGGCTCAAGCTATCCTCTTGCCTTGGCCTCCCAACTAGCTGGGGCTATAGGTGCCTACCACAACACCTGGCTATTTTTAGAGGCGGGGTATGGCTCTTGCTCAGGCATTTCTCTAACTCCTCAGCTGAGGTGATTCACCAGCCTTGGCCTCCCAGAGTGCCTGGCCTTACCTATTTTTAAAAATGTGATTGTGTGGGCAGCACCTGTGGCTCAAAGGAGAAGGGCGCCAGCCCCATATGCCAGAGGTGGCGGGTTCAAACCGAGCCCAAGCCAAAAACTGCAAAAACAAACAAACAAAAAATGTGATTGTGTATTCCCTCTCAAAGGTTCAGTTTCTAATATATGATACTTCTATTTTATATTTAGAGAAACATGAACCTTTAACAGATTATACTTTAAAGAACTTATTTAAAATTGTATGTATCGTTGAAATGTTAGTGAGGTTCTTATTTTGTTTGCACTGTATTTTTTTAAAAGGTAGTAAATGTATATAGAAAAGAAGATGGAGAAGGAATTTTTCCAGTGTCTGATAGAAGACTGCCTGCAGCTCTTTTGAAAGAACTATTAAAGAAAACATTCTATGACAAATCTACTTTCTGTACTTTACAAGGTTCAAATCTAACCTCAGTTTAACTGTATGAACATTTGGCCTTAAATATAGATTGATGACATAGTGATGGATTGTCACATGGGATGTATTTTTTATGAGCTAACAATTCTATATATAATTTCATTGTTTTAGGGTTATGAGAGAATTTATAATGAAATTCCAGACATTAATCTGGATGTCCCACATTCATACTCTGTGCTTGAGCGATTTGTAGAAGAATGTTTTCAGGCTGGAATAATTTCCAAACAACTCAGAGATCTTTGTCCTTCAAGGTACATTATTTAAATATTACTTTCTTAATATAAAATACTGGATGAGGGGTTAGGAAAGGCCAAGTGCTAAAATAGTTTTCTGTCATTCTATCTGTGTCAGAAAAATGATAGTATCCTCATCACTATTTTATTTCACTATTTTGAGTTTATGGAGAAACAAGCATAAAGCTTGTTTTGCCCCCTAGTAAATCTGTACAAGACTATCTTAGGAGGTCCTGGTTCATTTGAAGGAAACTAATTTTGTGGTCCAGTTGTTTACCAGGGTTTTTTATAAGTACTTTAAATGTTTAATTTTGGAGTAGGTATTATCAATAATAAGATGAGGGAATTGAGACATAAGGGAATATAATGTACTTTTCTAAGGTCACATGGCTAGTCCATGGTAGAGGCCAAGAATGAATCCAGACTTCTGGCTTCAGAGATCTAGGCTTTCCTACACTGTGTGGCTTCCTTCTAGAATGGGGAATTGGGGCTGATTGGACTGTATCCTACTAGAAAGCATATGGGTGGGGGGTTCTTTGGAGGTACTGTAATTGTGCTACTGGGATGTAACTAAGAGTTAAGTTGGTTGTTAAATCTAATATTGAAGCTTGTAATGGGGTAAGAATGTTTAGTAGTAGCTAAGAAGTTTAGCTACTACTAAACATTCTTGTGTGAGTCAGTTTTACTACATTTTTTGTAATTTTCTGCCTGAAAAAATTCCTAAGCTTTGAGTATTTGAAGTGCATTGTGAGAATTACATCTCAGAAAAATAATTCCTGTCAGGGTCCTTTGATATATAGAAAGTTTAGAAGCCATTCAGAGAGAAGGAAAAAAAGTGATGGAAGATTCAGTTTATGGCTTTACGACAAATGTTTAGAAATATAGATTGCAGCTTGGTGATAGTGCCATTTATGTATTGATGTATCAAGCAGTGTACAACTGTAAAAATTCAACTTTGGTAAGACTTCTTGCTGTTGACTGCTTCATTCTGTATCTTGGTCTCAGAGTACATAGTCTGAAACATTTATGTTCAAGAAAATATAGCTGGTTACTACCTAGACCAGGCGTCCTCAAACTACGGCCCGCGGGCCACATGCGTTGGTGTGAATTGTATTTGTTCCCGTTTTGTTTTTCACTTCAAAATAAGATATGTGCAGTGTGCATAGTAATTTGTTCATAGTTTTTTTTTTCAAACTATAGTCTGGCCCTCCAACAGTCTGAGGGACAGTGAATTGGCCCCCTGTTTAAAAAGTTTGAGGACGCCTGACCTAGACTTAAGTGTAGAAAGGGGGTCAAGCACCTTGGCACTGGCTTTTAAAAATTTTAGCCTGTTTGAAAGTCTATTTCTATTATGGCTTTGCTCTCAGGATTGTTTGAGGAGAATACTTAAATTTCCTGTGTATACCAGTTTAGCTTTGACTTTTGTCCTCTGCCTCTTGGTGCTTCCTTGGGTGAAGTGCACATGGTGTGGTCTTGCATGCTTGTGCATGTTGGTCTGGGGTCAGAGTAAGGGCTAATCCTGCCCGGTCTCCATTCCCACTTGCTGCTTTAGATTACTAGGGAGCTATTCCAGCTGGGCTATTGCTACTACATGTAGCCAGTTTGGTTACATTATAGAGCAGGGCTTCTTGAATCCCAAAATAGGGCATAGGCTGGAATTAGATTCTGATGTTTTTCCACATTCCAGTTATGGACTTTCTAATCTTATAAAATTGGAAAAAAAATTGTTAAATTAGGATATTTTGATAGCTTCCATAGCTCCAGTTTGCATGATTGTTATGTTAGTGTTTCCTATTTGGCTTACTATTTTAGCGTTCAAGTAATGTGGTGGAAGTAAATATTAAATTTCTAAGTAAGATGTGTGCCTGAAGTTTTATATTAACTTTTTTTACATGACTCATTTTGGACAACTAACTTATTTCAACAATTAGGCTTTCTAAAAATCAGATTCGCTGTTGATTTGATGCTTTATGCTAAGGTGTATAGCAGGGAAAGTCTTTTTCAAAGGAATCATAGGCATTCTTCTTATTTTTTTCTTAAAAAAACAAAAAAAACTTGGGCGGCGCCTGTGACTCAGTGAGTAGGGCACCGGCCCATACACCGAGGGTGGCGGGTTCAAACCCATCCCTGGTCAAACTGCAACAACAACAAAAAATAGCCAGGCATTGTGGTTAGTGCCTATAGTCCCAGCTACTCAGGAGGCTGAGGCAAGAGAATAGCCTAAGCCCAAGAGCTGGAGGTTGCTGTGAGCTGTGACGCTACAGCACTCTACCAAGGGCGACAAAGTGAGACTTTGTCTCTAAAAAAAAAAAAAAAAACCCTTCAAAATTTAGTATATGGAACCAAAAAATACCAAGATTTTTTTCCATTGACTGTAGTCAGAAGTTATATCTATTTTCATATATTTTTGTTCTTTTTATTACAGGGGCAGAAAGCGTTTTGTAAGTGAAGGAGATGGAGGTCGTCTTAAACCGGAGAGCTACTGAATATAAGAACTCTTGCAGTCTTAGATATTAGAAAAATATATATCTGAATTGTAAGAGTTGTTAGCACAGTTTTGTTTTTTTTTTTTTTTTTTTAGCACTTGTTTTGGTACAAGGCATTTCTGAAATTTTATAAACTTACATTTAAGGGGAACTTTAAAAAGAAATTTTTTTTTTTTTTTTGAGTGGGAAAGGAGAGACAGAAAAGTAACTTCTTAAGTGGAATATTCTAATAAGCTACCTTTTGTAAGTGCCATGTTTATGACCTAATCATTCCAAGTTTTGCATTGATGTCTGACTGCCACTCCTTTCTTTCAAGGACAGTGTTTTTTGTAGTAAAATCACTGGTTTATACAAAGCTTTATTTAGGGGGTAAAGTTAAGCTGCTAAAATACCCCATGTTGGCTGCTGCTGTTGAAATACTGTGCTTTGGGAGTACAAAAAAAAAAAAAAAAAAAAAAAGGTTATTTGTCTTACAGAATTTTGAAAAAATAAGTTAGTCATATGACTTATTCATCTTTCCACGGAACATATTGATTGGTCTTAAAGACTAGACAGTTAAGTAAATGGTGGCTGGAACATCTATTTTTCTACAAAACTGGAAAAATGAACCTGGTTTGAGAAGAATGTACAACAAAATAAAACATGTGAAACAGAGTTGATCCTTTATTGGAAGTACATTTATTTTAGGTCTTCTATAAACTTTAACTTCAACAAATTTTAAATCATCTAAAGAAACATATTTGAACCCAGAATTCAAGCTGTGTTCCTCAAACTTTTCTCCTTGAAACTTTTACATCAAGCATACACAGTAAGTTATTTTAAGATTATACTGGGGACAATGCATGCACACTTTACTCCCTTGTTTACTGATCTGATTTATAGCTTCATGAAATCTCTAAAATAACATCTTTCATTATTCTTAAATTCTGTTACCAAATAATGGTGTTAAATTACCCAAAACTTTACATTTGCCCAGTG